>JAGDQP010004423.1:0-39992 GCA_022664845.1 Lepisma saccharinum
CTTTCTAAGTCTTTTGGGAACAGCCATATCTATAATAGAAGACGAACACTCACAAAATAATTTAAATACTTCGTCAATATGGATACAAGCTTCAAAAAGATTCCAGGGGACCACTCTCATTAAATAGCTAGTAAGTTTCCAATCCACTTTTTTTCCAGTTACAGTACCGTCAAACACGTAAAATATGTTCCATCTTTATTTAAATTCATTTTTAATTTTTAGCCTAATTTTAGTATTTTTGTAGTAGTTAGATTCAGGACAATAAATTGGTAGCTAGGATTTGTTCGAAACTTGTTTTCTGACAAAGCTGATGATACCGATATAACGGTAATAGGATTTATGTCAAAGAACTTCCCGATTCCCAACTTCGATTTTCGATATTAGTCACCGGATGAAATATCAGTGTATTGACTTTATTCCAACACAAACGCACGTCTCTTCTTCGAACGCAAGTTAATATCTTACACCTGCGAGATGATTATTTTATGTCACTTAAACATATGTGCAATTGGTGATGAAATCAAGGTGATTGAACTTCCGTGGAAACGGAAAAAAGAAGGGATTTTCAGTGCAAGATTATCTGTTAACTTTAGAAATGACATCAAATATCTTCGATTGGCGGCGAATAGATGTGGGATGACAGTGATACCAATATTCACTAGACGGATGCAGGTGTTCGCAATTCTCGTGAAACAAAACTCTGTAAACATGACTGAGTATAGATTTATAGACGAAAGTTATTATCAATTGATTTCTGGTGAGGATGGGTGAAGTCTGGCGTTCTCACTGAATTATCTCGCAGGTGTAAGATATTAACTTGAGTTAGAGGAAAAAACGTGAGTTCGTGTTGGAATAAAGTCAATACACTGACGTTTCATCCGGTGAATCTAATATCGGAAATCGAAGGTGGGAATCGGGAAGTTCCTTGACATAACCTAATACCTTTATATCGGTGTCATCAACTTTGTCGGAAAACAGGTTTCGGGCAAAACCTAGCTACCTGCCAGGAAAAATGGGAAGAAACTGCAAGCTTTATGGGTACATTCAATGGAAATTTGAAAACTATTGAAAGATAAGATCAGAAAGCCCTCAGCTCTTGCAAATAGACTTGAGATTTGAAAGTACAAGATCACGGAAATTATTTTCCCTGGCAGATCACCATTCAAACTTATTAAATTAGCTTCACTGATAAATTTAACCAAAGATGTAGATTCTACTGAAAGAGATTTTAAGCGAGGGAACAAAAAAGTAATTTTCTGTGACACACTTAACATTAATGGTACTGAAGTTACCAGAAATCAGAAGCTGATTGTTAGGTCTGAGAAAGATTGTTGAAGGAATAACGGAAAACAGCAAATTTATCAACAACAACATCGAGTGGAATATATACACAACAAACAAAAATCTAAGATGAGATAAGAAACTTCGACCCATAAGTCTTCAACAGATGAATCAAAGTCATTTCTGCGACAACACTGCAAACTAGTATTCACAGCAAGTATCATACACAGTGCGAGTTTTTGGTGTAACAAATCTTATCGCGATCACGACGAAAAATGTGATCTCGTGCAGAGTAATCTATAATTTAACATTGGTAAGCTAAGGATCAAAGAACGTCTCCGGAAACTAGTATCGTAAATCTTGTAACTTATATATTCGTTGACGTTTTGATAAAAATAAGATACATTGTTATTGATTTGTGGACCGGGATTAAAGTGTAAATCACTACACAGTACTATGATTGAGTATATGCAATTTAAACCATGGCACTGAGTTAACAATACAGGTGATTTGGGCTTAAAACAGCTGTTACAAAGCGGGTAACTAACAGCTTCCTGGTGGCCACACAACACTTTTTCTATAAGTTCAATTGAAGAGCACTGAGCTGTTACATTCAGATCACATTCATATGTGGAACAATTCACCCCAGTGAAATTGTCGCAGCAGAAGCAGGAGGAAACACACTTCTTATTTGACTTAACTATATATTGAAGCTAACCAACCACCATTAGTCTTAGTACAAACAATAACACACCGTTTCTGCATTGCAAGTAAGTCGGCCAGGGCCTTTCTTAAGGCACTATCCTGGCATTCGCCTAGCAGAACTGAGCAAAACCAGGATGGTTGGCTATGGTGTTCAAACACACGTACCTACCCATTGCCAATCCAGTCTGTGACGTTACCTCCTGGAACACGCGGGATGGGTATCCTCCTGCCTTGTCAAGTACATCATGCGCTGATCAAATCTAATGCTAAGGCTTGCCCTCCATGCTCTTAGTGAAATTAACTCCGAACTGTCAGATTCTCTTCGAATCCATTCTAAAGAAATGACAGGGTTTTGGAAAAAAATAAAAGGTAAGACAAAAGAACGATGACAATTAAAATACAACTTATCTGCCTACTTTCCAGCATCAGCCATGTTGTCCTTCCTGCTATGTCCATCCAGTATATCATTATTTGTGAATATCAAAACACTTATTGCTTTGTAACGGATTTCGGCAGCAGGCAGTGCTTGAGGGTTGGTAGTTTAGGACAAGAAACAATAACACTTGGCACGATAATGCACGATTGTTGGGTGACGATATAGGCCTACACACTCAGCTTGAAATGAATTGAAGTACATTTATTTGTGGCCTTTACGCAACTTTGGTTCAAGCCGACACTCAGCTTGAGAATGGCTTATTCTCAACACTTTTAAGTTTAATGCACATTGTGAACGCTAGTACTCTCGACAATTGTAAGTAAAAGTATAGCACAACACAACTTTGTTTTAAATACATTTTCCCGGTTCTTCAACAACATTTTCAGTTTAAACAATTCACTAATTTCCCAGTTGGGTGGTCACCTTGTATATGGGTACTGATTCGCATATACTCCACAATGTATTTTCAAGTGGAACAATTAATTGGTAAAATATTCGACAACTAATAAAATTAAAGTGCGCACACACATGAGTTGTTCAGCACTACAAAGCCAACTGTACTACTTCTTAATAAACGACTGATTCTATCATATTATGTTTTATTGCCCACTCCCTTGGCTAGAAATCGGTTTTATCCCGGCACTTAACTTAAAGATTTCGGAAGATAGACCAAGGCTAATTTCAAAACTGCAAAGAATGGATTAACCTTTAGGTTGGCGAGTTACTCAAGGGCCCTCCGACAGAAGATGCTGAATAACAGATTTAGAGATGTCAACAAATAAAAGACATCGGAATTAAACCATCACTGGTTTCAAACACCATGGACTTAAAGGTAGAGATGATTTCAAATCACTTTGGTAATATTTCACAACAAGACAATCCGATTACCTTTTATATATATATCGAAAAATATACAACGTAAGCCAAGTAGAACTGAATTTTATTTATGTCCTTTAGGCATCTAAGGGTCAGGCCGAGATAGGGGAAGGAAAGGATTCGAGAAGGTGTCGGCCAGGGCATATGTAAGTGCCATCCCAGTATTTGCTTGGTGTGATTGAGGAAACAACCTAGAAAAATCTCAGTCGGGATGGTCGGCCGCTGGGATCGAACCCACGACCGACCTCAAGAATCCTACGCCAACGCTCTACCACTGAGCTACGGCGGCTCGGTATGCACGCCAAGTAAAGACAAACAAAAGTCCACTGCAATATCCACATGTGAAAATACATGTTTAAATGACCAGGCTTTCCTCATACTGTAAAACAACGCACTTGAAGCATCTAAAGTATTACAGAAATTTATATGTTCATTTTGATGAATTTCCACTGCTTCTACATTGACATTTAACTTAAGAAATTCTGTATTACAAGACAATAACTTTATACATTACATTAGCAAGCAATCTGTTTTCTGACACAGTCGTATTGATTCTGCGTTATTTGATACTCACTTGTGACATCGAACCGTGCGGCTTCATCTGACAGTCGCTGCTCTATGCAGTCTTGGTCCCTTGTCAAAAGAACCCTCTTTTTAGAAGGAAATATCCAATGGGTAGCAAAAATAAAATCAATACTGTTGTTTACAGATGACATTGGAGGCGCTAGAGTACCTGAAAGGCAGGAAGAAATAATGTGCATTTGAACGAGAAATAACCAACGAAAGTAATTCTCTTCTCTTCGATAAATATTGCATATCTATAATTATCCTGCAACATATTTTTTTTCTTTCGACAATTATAACATCCTTGACTGCGAACATTAATAAGGAAGTGTAAAGCATAATATGTTTGACAAACCATTATATATCTAAATGCATGCTATTCTTTAAATCTGTTGGTGGTAGATGGAAACTGTAGATGTATAATTTCTTTCACATATTTTAATAGTACTCAACATTCCGAGTCTTTCCTGGATTTATGCTCAAAATACAGGGACAGCACTTCACGTACAGAAATAATTCTTTATGTTGTGGAAGTTTTAATTAAAATTTATGGAGTATTATATCGCGTAGTCACTGATTCAAGTCCCTCGGGAGGCCATTGAATGGAGTGGTTCAGATCTCACTAATAAAACTGTCGGTTCCGTCATTAGAAGCTCACCAGCTCGTTTAGGACGTTAACAACAACTCATGTAAATGCAACTGTACCTTATTAATCCTTATTATTGGTCGCGGAAATAGAAAACAAAATAGCAGACCTTAATTTTCGGTTATATACGAATCTAACGGAAAATAATATGAAATTAACCATTAACTTTTTCTTAATGATAACGTAACAGTAGAACAGTATTATTTTACTAATACCAAAGTAGAAAACGATGCCCCGAATTACGAGCATCTAGAATAATTCCAATCACCACTTTTCTTATATTTATATTACAATATGCATAGTAAGATCCTATTTATCTTCTATGTTGCGTCTATTGAGATATAATAAACGCGTATTTCGTGTAATTTATACAAAATTTCAGGTAAAACTCTCAAGCCTTAAAAGCCGCCCGATCTACCCACACAACATTATACTTGAAATGTATTAAGACAATAAATACAATTTTGTTATAAGTATAATACGAGGTCTGTCTAAAACAGTAACGGGACTAGCAACCCGTCGGAAGTATATGTATATCAGTGGGGAGCGCATGCACGGTGAACTATCTTGAAGCTTCGGTAAAGTGACGAAAGTACGCCGCGGCGCTGTAGCTCGTAGTTACTCTGAGCAGCAATTGAAGGAAGAAACACATCATCGTGAAGCCGGAAAAATTGTGCAAGTGAAACCTGAGCAGCAAATTAACCTGGCCCCAGGTGAAACTAAAGAAACCACCAAGCGAGTGTGTGCAACTGTTAAAGCAAGTGTATGGTGGTAATGCAATGTCACGTGCGATGTGTTTTATGAGACCACTGCACAATTACTTCCGGAAGTCTTTCTGGCCCTGAGTGAAGTTTTCTCATCCATTTTGGCTCAGACTTTGCGCCTGTTCAAGTGTTTATGCAAAACTTGCCAGATCGAATCTTTATCGATGATGACCATATCTGCTATCATCTGAATGAAAATTCAGCGATGTTTCCGAACAATACTGTATCAATTATCACCACGTTTTCTTGGACTGACACAAAGTCTGACAATAGCTCAACTTGCCATGCTTTAGGTTTTATTTATTTTTCCTTTCTAATATAGGTGTACTATGGTGTACTTATACATATGGTTGGGACTCTTCAGCTGTAATTATACTTTTAGCAATTCCATTTCGTTACAATAGCTCAATCTATCAGGTTTATGACCAGACATTATTTGTTTAGATATTGTTAAATATTCTTCACTCTGTTGATAAAAGTACTTTTTTTTTTACGAGTCTATCCTTGTCATAAGAAAATTTTCCATTGAATTTGTAGCTGCGAAACCTTTTAATAATTAATGCAAAAGAAAAAACAACAGAACAGAGCAGTCATAATAAAAATATACTTTAGCTATGAAAATAGTGTGTGAAGTTCTAACGATGGTTATGTTATACTTTATTCATTAATTTTAATTTTTATAATTTGTATCTTAAAAAGTAAATAAATCGCGCCGCCATGTTTCTCCTGTAAGGATGTATATTTGGACTGGCAAAGAAAACGATGTTACAACACATACCTTTACGGAGAAGCTTTTTTTCTCTCTCATTTCAAGGTGAAGTAATACATGTCCTTCAGTGGGAACTTCCGTTCGTCCTTGCATTATTACTCCGATATTGCCGTCATAAACCTAGATCAAAAGCCCATCTCCGTGCGCTTAGCTACAAGCGCATTTCCGTATAAAAATATAAATCATTCGATCCAAATCTCTCAGTATGCTGGGTCTGCTCAGTCTCTCAATTCCAATCAGCGATAACTCCATAATCTGGAATTAGGAACAAGTCCAAGCCAAGCACCATTACTTGTCCAGTAACAGCTACACCACGGAGAGACCGCCACGATGATCTTATTTGCAGTTCTCCTACCTTAATCAGGTAAGAAGTGGAGAAATTATAAATCTCTTTTTCTATATTTTGGTGTCTGACTAGGCTAGGTGATCCACCCCCAAATTACAATGCATACTCTGATGACTTCCCTTTGACTTGTGCAATCGCGCATATATGTGTGTTCGCGTTTCCGTACATCCTCCCCGGAAACATGTGGAGGACCACATACCAAATGGCCCACATACCATTTGGCCCATATGACCAAATGTAAATAGTGATTTATATGATGATGAATGAATGAACATGTGATTGTGATTATGTAAACAAGTTTCGAAGTGTTAGTGCAATTATAGATAAAGAATGTTGCCTAGCAACGATATATAAACGAACACAACCATTCTAAAAATCAAGAATAATTTAATAATAATTATCACAACCAAGAACAATTTAAATATCAACTAACTGTGGTCAATAGATGGCAGCACTGAGTTTACATAAATTTTAGCTGTAATCAATTTACGTTTTATATTATTAAAATCTAAGAAGTTTCATATGTTTAAAACTACTGTTTAGATTATTATTCAATATTTTATGTTATATGTCCAAGTTAATCAATGCACTCATGTGGTTTAAATACCAGAAGGCGTTACAGAGAACTTACAAGTTTTTGATCGTCGTAAAATAATAAACACTACTCATAACAGTAGATACACAATGTCTTCGAACTCCTTCGCTAAATGATACAATAAAAATACCCTTCCTCCTATTTCGTAGTTTTATTTTTATGATTTCCGTCACCTTCCAGACATTCCAACATACCTTTGTCGCACGCCCGATTCCGTCGAGTAGAAAGAACTGGGGCACCGAGTATGGTCTACACGTTTGACTTTCATCGACCTCTTACCTCTACCTTCAGAGGATAAGATCCCACGGACTGAGCTAGTTATTTCTACAATTTGACTACCAGCATTGAGGGCTGTAGAAGGTGACTTTACAAACATGTCTGCAGATAAAATGTACGTTTGGATTCTCGTTGTTCATTTTGAACCCAATTCGCTTTAGATATTTGCCTCCATGAGCCTCAAAGATTCAAACTATAAAATAGACATAACATAATCGATCTTGCATATAATTTCTCTTAGCCGTTCACAATAGATTAATCTATTGTTTACCTTCGTTCTAACTTGACAATAAATATAAACTTGGGAGTCAGTCTACCGAATTTAAAAGGAGTAAAATTGATGACTTTTCATGGCCTTGTTAATGAAATGTATGACTCCACCACACTTGCATTTATATAAAAGGTTTATAAAAATAATAATAATAAATAAATAAATAAAGAGCAGAAGGGAATAAGCACTTACGGGAAATTATATCCCGTAATTACTAAATCTAGGAACACTTTAACAAAATAGAAATTTACGATATTTCTACAATTAACGCTGTTCTGGATGAGCAAAGAGGTAAAAGGGCCTAAAGAACTCGTAACATTTAATTTTTATGCTGTTAGATAAAATTCATGGCCTGAAACAAAACTTTCATGTCCAATAGACACCCTGGAAACTCAATACTTTTCCACTCAGGAACAACTACAAGTGTTAAAAAAAATGCAAACGTACAAAATATACATACACTATCAATTTCTGTCATTATTATTTTACATTACTACAGGATTCTCCACTTTTACAATCAACTATTCGTTAATTTATTCGCTTTACAAGAAACTGGTCCAACGATAAAATGTTTTACACATATACATGAAATGCTTCGTGGTTTACGGCTTGCTCGTCCCGGAATTTTCGAAATTACTACGTATTAACAAAACTGGGTCAGATATTTTAAAAGTATTTATAATCAGAAAATCGTGGACTCAAATCAATATAGACCTTAACCATTTTAAACATAGATTTTTTCTAGATTCTCAGCCATACAACGAGACTGCTTTGATATTAATTTTAATTCACGGCAAAAATTACTACTTTTCGTTTCCTTGATCCATTAGGGAAAAGTCTGCGTTGGAAACATAACTGTTTAAACAAGGAAACTGCTTTTATTACCTATCTTCACATAAGAACCTTGTGTACGGTAAATATTTAAATTAACACTTAAAAATTGACAACCGCCGTGACTGGGACTCGAACCTGGATCTCGCAATTGTCGGTTAGTTATTGTTCTAACCATCTTCAAATACTGTCTATTACACAGTATCGCACAGCCAACTGTCTGTTTATAGAATGCTCCTCACGCCTCCATACTCTCCCAGCTTCTTTGCTAGTTATGAGGCCCAGGAACTCCACTACATGCGGAAATTTTAGTTGAGGAATCTTATCCAATCATGTAGTGCAAAAAAACAGATGTTCTTAAAATAAAGAATGGATGATAAAATGTATTCTCTCGCGCTGCACGACTGCTGAAGATTTGTCAACTAAAATCTCCGCCCGTAGCGGAGTGCCTGGGCCTCATAACTGCAATGATAAGTTGGGTGAGTGTCGAGGCGCGAGGAACATTTCTATACATACAGATAGCTAGCCGTGCCGTGGTGATGTAATAGACAGCATACCCAACCGGCAACTGGGAGATTTAGGTTTGAGTCCTGTTCACGGTGGCTGTTAATTTCAACGAAACTGTTTACTTTATGGCAGCACAAGGAATTTCGAGAAAATAAATACTTACCAGTGGATGAAGTATAGTGAAGGCCACTAGGATACTCTTGAGAATGAACTTCACGCTTTACCCACTTCCGATTATACATATTCTGATTCCAGTCTCTATCTGGACTTGATATTGGAGTATCGTATGCGAACTGAGTATAATCTCTATTTACATCATAATTCTGAAGTCCATTCATATTGTTTTGATATGGAATAGTATCCTGAGCAGACCAATCAGCAGGATTCCCAGCCGATTGCCATTCATTCATTTGGCGAGGACGACCCGCATACTTTCCATGCTTTCTTACATTGTGATATGCTGGATACCGTACATTTTCTGTTTGCTCTCCATATTGTTGAGGGGAAAGAATATCAGGCTGATTATGTCTAGAAGGCTGACTAGTGTCCTGCGGTAGAAACTGGTTTCTATTTAGATTGGGCCTATTATGATACATCTGCCGTTGATTTAGAGAATATGAATCCTCATTATTCGAGCCTTGATTTCTATTCTCATTGGCGTCGTTGACTCCACCATAATATTTCTCTTCAAAAACTTCTGGTAACTCCTTTCCCTTGTACCCTCCATATTTCTCCCAGAAGTCTGGATGCGTTTTTAGGTATTTCTGTGCTTCAGCAGAAGTATTTATAAAATTACTGTACTCCAAGATCTGCCGTAATTCTGGAAGGAAAGAAAAATTTTGATAAAGAAAGGAATACAATATTGATCCACGATTACTTAACATATTTTGTTCTTTAAATGACATGGTCTTACACAAATTCCAACCTCCCATAAAAACATAACTGATGATGTGGTAGAAATACGACTAAATTACGAACATGGAGGCAACTGCACATCATCAGGTCTACCCTTCTCCAACCCAGTACAAACGACCCGCAAGGTTATTTTGCTTGATTCGGCTAGCTGTCTCCCTTGTTCACATAATTATTCCGGAGTTCTGTGCTGCCCAGTTTTCAGTATTTACATGCTTTAATTTCTAGAGTTTTAAGAATTCTTAACAAATAAAGAACAATAAACTATGAAAAGTAGCCATGGTAATAAAATGAACTGCCTCACATTCTGAAATTGTTTCTTTAGGCCAAAAAACGCTGAAGGCCCACAAATTATGACGTCATAACAAGTGTTTAAATGTCTCACCTAAAACAAAGTGCTTCAAATTGTAGATTAGTTTTTTTTTTAAGTCACTCGAAACTATCACTGTGGACACTTTCCAAAATTTAATTCTAGCCCAACATTTGTCCATTATTTTTAAATATACAGATAGTGTGATGCAGTCGAATACATTCTGTCTTGCCTCTCTCTATCGGCTTTCTACTGTATGCAAGAGGCGCAAAGACTTCAATCATTCTACCTAAGAGTGAATGATTCACTCTCTTATATGGCGATGGCCAAAACTATAGGTAGTGTTGGGTTAGGCACTGGTTTTTTTGTACCTAGGTACAGGTTCGGTAGAGTCCAGCACCTTTGGGAGAGAAGGGGCCGATGTCTGTCTGCGTGTGAATTTTGTATAAAATCCATATACTTTGCTTAAAATTACACTAACTTTACCAAAAGAATCTGCATTTGGAAGGGGAAGGGGGTGGAGTTCCAGACATTTCGGATCCACCCTATAAATACGTCCCTGCGGGTGAGGTATATTTAAATACACGGGTGCTTGATTATTTCGCCAGGACGTAGCTAGGGAGGGACCCAATATCTTCCTGGACCCACAGAAAATAAATATTTAAATGTGTGAGTAGGAAGTAAAATTATATTTCGTTAGATGTGACAAAACTTAAATTTGCAAAATGGAAATGCTGATTAAAACGCATTTTGTTATGTATGTCGAGACACGGGATACATCCTTTGCGTAATTTAATTATCCTATACTGTGCTCTCATGCACAATTGCTGGATGGGAAAGAATTTCATAGCATTTCGCAAACATGTTGAAAGAATCTATGAAAGAGAGGGAGATATTCTGAAGGAGTAAGATAGCACATATTCTTAATCTGTATTGATATTGATTTACAAGCATTTGACCACATCACAAGGAGTCAAGGATAGTGTATTTGCGGCAAGCAATACATTTTAGGAGAAATTAAAGGGAATATCGTGTGTGTCAACAAGTTTCAATGTTACACCCACAATTTGAAAATATTAGGTAAACCACTGGATCACTCTAACTACCCCAATCATTTTCTTAATTACTAAGGTTTATTTTCATTACGCAGCCCCTAAGATGTAGTGTCGAAGTCAAGGGTCATAGACAGGAACGTATCCAGAATTTGGTTTTGGGAGGGGTTCAAGGGCTTTCGGGGGGTAGTTCCATGGAGTGTCTGGGCATAAACTTATATTAAATATGTCCAATTACGCCTGAAGTTATACTATTTTTTTCCACAAACCTCCGGACCCACCCCTAAATACATCCCTGATCATAGATCAGCATTGTGCTGCGCAAGGTTTGGGTTCTACTCGCGCCAACTACTCTTACTGATGGTTCTCTTGTTTCACTCAGTAACAGCAGATGAAAGCCAAGATGGTGCATGGAATTAAGGCGAGGACCACAACGAACGGAGAAGAAAATGTTCAGTAAAATCAAAAGTACTCCAAAGCACATAAAATATATTATTTAAAAAATCTGACTGCCGGGAAATGTGAAGATACATTAACTTTTACAAAAGCAGCCACTTAACGAAAAAAGCTCGTTACACAATTATGGTCCAATAAACCTTCCAACGCTCAAAATGTAATTACGGATGTTACCAGCACCATCTGAGGCCAAATTTTAGGATATCGTCGAAATATTTATGAAATAGTTTAAAAACTTATAACTTTCATTGTTAATTTATTCAGGCACCAGCAATAAGCACAGTATACATAGTAATAATAATAATAGTAATAATCAAGTGACAACAGGAATTTAATATGCGTGAAAACGATCACCTTTAAGGTGGAGTGTTGTTGTTTGCTTCTTTACGAATTATTCTTCTCCGCTAAAAGCACTTTCATGAATATATACAGGAACAAAAAAAACTAATTTTTCTTTTAAAGAGATCTTCCGCGTGTCGCCACAGTTTTATTTGCTGATTACATGATAATATTTACCTGAGTTGTACACTTCAATACCAGGAGGAAGTGTATGAAAACTTAGTGCATACATTTTGCTTATCTTCTTAGATTTGAAACGCAGTCTGCACATATCATATCTTCTCAGATCATCTACGCTGACGCCTGGAAGTACAAAGAAAGATTTCATGAAGCAATTATTTTATTTGCTAATCATTACACTTCTTTACATATGTGAGATAATGATTTCTTACACAAGAAACACTCTGTGCTGAGTTAGGAACCTTTTTGACGTACATTTTACATCAAAGTTTATCACTTCCTTTCGATTAAGATTGATATTTCTCTTACAAACCATTTTTTTTTTCTCTCAATATTATTGCTTAACTGAAATAACTGCAACGTTAATTCTTTAACAGAATTTCTTTTCCTAAAATTTTGTTATGATCATGACTTGTTTACACTTCAGGGAGTGTCTGAGTTTTGTGAAAATAATTTACTGACAACCACGACCAAAATGTTTCCTTTCTTCAAGCAAGCTACTCACATAAGAAAGATATCACAAGGTTTTACATTTTTCAATATGTAGAAAATAAATGAAGCAAAAAAAAAAAAAAAAAAAAAAAAGCGAAAGAAGACTAGGAGATTGTCAACATTTAGCAACAGAATCAACATCCAAAGAAAGTTAATGAAATTAAACTGAAAAGTTATTACACTTCACGAACAGGTTTGTTAGATAGAAGAAAAAAAAGAGCTTTTTATATTGTCATTTCAAACACCTCTTTGTATCAGGTGTTTCTTTTCTTCTCTCACTCGAAATGACTTTAGAAAATCAAGTCTGAAGAATGTCGATCCACTTCAAAAGAAAAATTAAAACGGAACTCAGTCGCGGGACTGTCCACATGTGCTACCGCCAAGCTTCAGAAGGCACCCCTTCCTCCTTATCTCGGAACCCAATCATCCAAGTTGGATGATCTATGCGGGTTTAAACTCGTCTCGCCTCAACAACCTTCGTAGCCCTAGTATTTCCTGAGTTGTTGCCTTTGTATGTTGTTGTTGTTGTTATAGCAGTAGTAGTAGTAAGTAATAATAATGATAATCAAGATTACGATATTCCATGCTTGCTGTCAACGCAGGGCTCATTTTGCACGACCTCTCTCGTGCCACATTACCGTTAATATGGAACGGACTCGTTTAATGTTGCCGATTGCATGCTACCACACAGGGAAAGAGCTCGCATTAGCAGTAATACCGCAGAAGTCGAGTTACTGTCATGTAACTTCTAGAACTATTGAAGATTTGTATTTAAATTGCAATATTACAAAGTTTCTGGTCTGAATATTTTTAAACTAGCTAATATTTTCCTAAGCCTCAATGATCACGTTCTAATACTGCAGAATATGTATTATTCAAGACAGTACACTCCATGTGCGACTTGTCAACCAATTTCTTGTTAGGAAACATAATAGGGCACTGACAATCAACTTGTAACGGAAGACTGTTTAAATAGTAAGGCCAACTACGTTCAGCTGAAATAGAAGACTTTACCGTACTTAGTCTCTGTGTTTTCTATAAGCGTCTCTTTGAAATGAACAATACTGAATCATAAAGCTAAACTAAAACGGGTGGCACGATAGCCCATAAAGGGCCCTGGACTATCAAACGGCTGTATTACGTTCAAGTAGAGGGTTGCGGGACAGCGTAACGCCTCTTCGTAGCTGTGTGTCTGACTTCCGTGACAACAGTTCGCTATTTCTTTCATTCAAGCCGCTCCCCAACTGTCCTCACGATGATGGGTCAGCACCGAAGTTTTGAGCCCCCACCGGGAATCGAGCCCGAGACCACTAGCACTGAAGTCGAGCGTGTTACCGACTAGGCCACGCAGGGAGGCTCAATGAGTCACATAACAGTATTATGTTGATTTTGGTTCTACATACAGATTCTATTCGTAACTTCTAACAACATAACTTAAGGTAAACTGTAGTTTTTATAGATTCACTTAGTTTCTACACATGTCTTGACTTCCTAACGAATGAACGAATATATACGTATGTCCTTTTCCACTCCTACTCGCATAAATAGCAAAGAGTCGACATGTTTAAAATTATGTCTTCTGTCTTTTTAAGATTTTCGATTGCCAAGATGTAACATTTTACTGGATTGGAAAAAAATCTTCGTAATTTAAAATTAAAACAAACAGAAATGACATATAAACGGAGATATTACAACCCTTCGTTCTAAAATCAGTATGATGGAAAGAGTGGTTACGTAAGGTACAGTGATTCATATTATGTACTCATCTCTTGATTCACCCTCAATACTTACCAACTGAGATAGATACTAACAATTAAATGAATATGTACTAGCACTTGTTGTGGTCGCTCAATTGGTCGAATACACAATCGCTAACTGAGAGAGTCGGGTTCGTTTTCCAGTCACTGCACTACTTATTTTTTCCGTGCATTTTTCAACATGTTACCATTCACAAGATCTTCGTGAAAACCTCAATTTATACCCTATATAAATAAAGGAATTATAAATACAATTTTTTCGGGATTGTTGCCAAATAGGTTTTGCTGGATAGCTAAGCTTTCATTACCATACAGCGATAACATCTTCAGAGCTGTGGCTTGTAGTGTACTGGACCTGTATTTATATGCTGCTCGTAAGAAAAGCAATCCTCCTATTGGTTGTCATCTTTAGCCAATGGTGTGCTAGGATGTGCGTGGTGGAAGCTGTTCTCTGATTGACTATTGGCTCGGGTTGCTGTTGTACTGTCTGCTGCATTTAGCAGTTGAAGTCAAATGCCAGGTAAGTGATAACCATCGTCTCTGTTGATGGAGGGCCTGTGTGTTCGAATAAATAAAGCTTCGTGTATTTTCCTGTCCCAAAAGTGCTTGCTTTTCTTTAGAATTTCAGTTTGGTCCCACAAGGCTGTATGTTTACATTGTATGCAGCATATAAATACAGATCCAGTACACCACAAGTCACAGCTCTGAAGATGTTACCGCTGTATGGTAATGAAAGCTTAACTATCCAGCAAAACCTATTCTGGCAGTAATCCCGAGAAAATAGGATTAATAATAGACGCCAGCAGAACTTCATGAACAGCAAAGGGATTAAACTTTCTTTTATACTTGATTATTTGTCACGGTGAAAGTACTATAGTACATATTCGTACATAACTGACAGTGTTGGGTTCGGTACTTGTTTTTTGTACCTAGGTAAAGATACAGGTACTGGTAAATGTACCTAAGGTACTTTTCAGATACTTGACCCAGTTATTGCTAAAAAGGGGACTGGAAATGATATTAAGAAGTAAGGGGATGCTGATTGACTAGAATATCACTCCTATATTGTTACCTGTAAAAACAATAATAATAAACACTTATTACTGATCAGGATACATTCATTTAAAGTTTGCTGTGTTATTTAACCCTTGTTAAAAAAAAAACAGTCATTTTCATGCAACATACTGTATATTAATAATATATACAGGAATGAAAACAAAGGGAGGAGTAACAAAATGCTGGAATTTAAATACTAAATTGATAAATCATTAATAGAAATAAATGTCTTTCTTTGGCATAAGTAAACCTTTCACCACGCTTTCAATTTACATATATATATAATTCGAGAGGGCATTCGGTGCTAAGCATGAGCGGCGTCCATTTGTTTCTTGATACAGGATGGTAATGTAATGCGCCGACACATTTCGAGGGTAGTACATAAAATAATAAGAAAAACCTAGTCATCTCGATGAAAATTCCACCAAATTTCGGAGCGACCGGCAAATGAACTGTAGAGGTTCAAATATCCAATACAACTAACGGTAGAGCTGATGCGGCATGCTATCGTCAAAGAATTCAAAATTGTTCCATCTAAATCTGCGTATTTCAAAATAGTACATTTGGTACGAAAGAGATTTCTTAGAGGAAGTAAGCGATTTCCAGATATTCTCTGAAGAATAGTCGCAAACGAATTATTGTTACCTGGTGGGAATCATTCCATTCATGCTCATTCCGACCCACCTTTACTTCAGAAAATTTCTGGAAATCTTTACTTTCTTTGGGGAATTCCTTGTACACTCAATGCTCGAATATGCAATTTAATAGATCAGGTTTGAAGACTTTGATGACAGATAGCATGCCGCATCATCTCTACCATTAATGATGTTGGGAATTTGAAGCTGTAAATTACATCTCTTGCTCTTTGGGCAGCTTGTAGCTCCGAAACACGGCTGAATTTCCATTCCGATAATCAGAACTTCTTTTCTTATTTTTTTATGTACTATTATCTCTTAAAGTTTGCCGGCGCATTATATTACCACCCTATATAAAGTTTCAGTCTGTCATAATTTTTGTTTTCTCGTACTTTCTATCAACTTACTGAGAAAAATCAGGTTTCTTTCTTTCTTCTTAATATTTTGTATATGAGACAAAGATAATGAGAATATTTTCTTTAGTTTGCAAGAATCCATGATTATTTCTGTTTGAGACCCAAAAGTGTGCTCTCTATTGTTATGAATAGTACATTTAAAACTAGAGTTTTGTAGCGTTTCAGATGGGTACATTACTTCTGTGAGTAAAATTACGTAACGCAGTAATTTGATCGTGGATGTTGCGATTTTCGGGATGGTTGTTGATATATCAAATGAAAGTATGGAGTTTCTACAATAACCTTGTGCTGTGGTACATTTAGTTTGTGTTCCTAATATCACCCGTTGTAGCTTGGAACTTGAGCTCACACCTACTTGTTTGTGCTCTATTACGTACTATATAATAAAAATCACAGATAATTATTAGCAATCTTTTGTCTAAGAGACGAAAGAAAACATACATAGTTTTATAAAGGGAGACATGCCTAATACAAATAGGTAATACTTGGAATTTCAAACTCCTTATTTCAAATCTAAAATGTCTGTTTTCTATTAATAAATTAAAATTAATAATTCGGGTGGAAATACAGCATCCGTTAAATTCTACATTTCATTATTAGAATACTGTTGTGTAGCTAGGGGACACCATTCCCACGCAATTGAACCATTTCCATTCCTTGTTCCTAGTGTAAAATTTTATTTCCTCCCTTCAAGATTTTTTTCATCTAGATAAACTTCTGAAGCAAGATATGTGAAAACGTGTATCTTTCACTTTGAATGATATGAATTCATTTTTGGCCTTTAGGTACACGGAGAAAAATTTCCTAGGATTTAAGGACGTTCCGTCCTGCAATCTTGCGTTTCCGAGTATAGTCGTACAGACGTAGCTAACAACATTATCGGGGATGTATTATGTAAAATGCTGTTGGCTCCTGCCTGGCAGGAGAACTGCAGGCGCGACTTCATGACGTCATTTTAATGATGTCATGAAGTAATTTGCACAAACATGCCAGTACATAGCCGCCGTCCTGCCTTCCTGTAGGGCAACCCAGGCTCGTACACAGGGCTGCTCCTAACGTGTTGACCGACCATCTGTCGTGGTTGTAGGTTCCCTCCTGCCTGGCAGGACGGTCCGTACATCGTGTACGCGAGTGACCTCTAGCATGTATAGATGTACCACACGGAAAGAATGTATGATGCACCCGAATCGTAAGGTCATTGCATGGTACTTCCTCCTGCTTCTCCATATGGTTAATATTGAAATTAGTAACTTCATTCTAGAGCAAAATGCCCCGAGAAATTACAGATATTCGGAATTTAAGTATTTTATTATTTCATAAATCAGACGTTAAATCCTAGTAATGTTGGTATCTGCATCGATAACCTAACTTCTCAACTTATATAACATGATACAAGAATATGATTGCGCGCATTGTTCTTTCTTTTATATATGAGCGGTAATATAAATACGTTCAGGTTGCTTTTCATGTTTACCTTAAAATAGATCTCCCATACATAATAATTATAGTTTTAGCTTTTGGCCATGAACAAAACTGCGCTGCCATCTCGGGAACTACTTGTAATACACCGCAACAACTTGCAACACATTTCACGTTCCGCAACACACTTAATCTGCTCCTGCCAAACTGTCTTCTGCAGTACGTGCATGACAATTCTGTTTCCACTGTTCATATACACACGTTCCCTCTTTATGGAATGTAGATACCAGCACTGTCCTGCAAATCATGTGTTTCCAGCATTATATTGTTACTGCAGAAGGCTGCTGCTATTACGTAAAAAATTGGCGTCTGTAATGTAAATACTGGCTTGTCCTTCTTTCATTCCTGGCAAAAGGTCCCTCCCGTCCGGTCAAAAATCGTGACATGGAGGAGCAACAGTAGGGAACATCCAGAATAATGACTTTTTCCACTTGTCATTACTTGTAATGCACGCACCACTAACCGCCAATTTCATTGAACGTGGGTTTCTTACGTATTACGTGTGTTCCGTACGTATTTACGTACGCAACCTACGTAATACTGCAAATGTTACATTTACATTACTTGCAATGTAAGCGTTTCTCTCAGTGTATCGTGGCTCATGTTGGGATAGGGTTGGGGAAAAGATGCAGGAATGAATCGACAAGGGTCTAGGTAGAAGGTATCATCCCGTCATTTGCTTGGTCAAACTAACGACAAAAACTTAAAAATAGCTCATTCAGGATGGTCGGTCGCTAGTATCTACCCACGAATTCCCGAGTGTGAAATCAACTCTATCAAATGTTTATCAATCAAATGTTTAACTCTATGAAGAACCCAAGTAAACAGAGAAGTGAACACATTATGTGAAGGAAGCTCCCAACATGAAATTGGCTTTTAAAAATGTCTTAGGTAATAAAATATTATCATTCAATGATTTGAAAAATAAATAATTCTTTTAAAATTGATGAGGCGGTATACCTGCATTGAGAAGTACACAAAATCTTTCAGTTATTTCTCATTTCTTTCTGTTGTGAAGGAAAATGAAATTAGCATTTGAATGAAAAAATAACATTAAAAAATAATTGAACGGGACTAATTCATTTCTGATAAATGGAGAAAACAATGCGTTGCAAAACATTTAAAATGTAATTCTTTTCCTTCTTAATATATATTTATTTATGCATCTTGCAGGCAACTATGGGATAAGTCCGTCATATGTCAGAAGGATGGCGTCTTTCGGGAAGCTCACAGCAAGAAACAGCGATGATGATTCAACACTTTCCGGTGTCCCACGGCGACCATCACTTTTCTGTTTTAAAACAACGCATAAAGTGGTGCTAATTTCGGTTATTTAACACAATAGATGTGTTGTAAATGCTTCTTCAAAACAATGGAGGGTGTCACACTAGCACTATCACAGTGTTAAATCAACCATTTATTGCGTTGATTAAACAAAAAAATGTGGCAACCTTGGGCCACCGAAAAGTGTTGAATCAGCACAGCTAGTTTTGCTGTGCACTTTTCCGAGTACAGGGAGGGTTAAGTTAGTGGCCATGACCTTTTGTCTAGACATTATATCAAGATTCGACTGGTGAAACTGAAAGAAATCTTCGAAAATCTCGGTCAGTGTGGTCGACAGCAGGATTCAGAGCTGCGTGCCTCCCCACTGCCGATCCAAGGTCTCAGAAAATATAAATTACCAATACATGTGTCTATTAAAAGTATTGCACATCTGTGATACTTTTATGATCCACAAAGGGTAATTTATTCCGAAGAGGATTACAAAAGAAACATTGCCTCAAACGCCCAATAACCAGTTAGTTTTCCTTCAGTGTGTCAAGATCTGCCCTTCAGTTAATAATAATAATAATAATAAAAATGAAGTACATTAACCCAAGCTGTTTAAACCTTTAAATAATGTTCCGTAACTAGAAACTACCCATATATTTTGTCTTTTGAAAAATTGCTGTATCTGCATTCATTCCACGTTCGCTGCTGATGAAGGTTTTTGCGATAATTATTATTATTATTATTATTTTTACTTACTTGCTTATTTACTTCAGAAATTTTGGAAAAAGTTTGACTTTAAAAGTTCGAAGAAATCGCCAGCGTTGGAGTAAAAATTTCCAATTTTATGCTGACAAATGAAACATATATTGGACATGAATCAGTTATTTATTTAGGAATTAAGTGAGGCAAACAGTTCTAAGATTCATTCAATATCTATGTTACAAGCCTAATATTAGAAACTTTTTATAAAACTTTATCACTGATAAATTTCTTGTTCGATTATTAGCTGAAGTACGTAAGAAAATACCCATGACTCAGGTACTAGGTACAGAAAAATAGTACCTAGTTACAGGTACTGCAACTCAAATGTACCTAGATACATGCTTTAAGTACGTGTCTTGTACCTAGGTACTGTACAAAGTACCTAGGTACAACCTAACACTGGTAACTGACAACTTTTAGGACGGTAACAGGTCTAGAAATAAACAAAATAAAAACCTGTACAAGATTCACTGCGAAGAACAACCAAGGAATTGTATAAAACACTTTTCTAATTATCTACGTTGGGAAGTTTTATACATGAACTTTTACTACTATTATTATCTCTAGAAAGATCTGATGTATACCCTCATATTAGGACAATCATACTTCATTTTCAAATGAAAAAGTTTCTTGTCTAGTGATGAGAGAGCTGTTACCTGTAGCAAATCCATAAGATTCATTCGATCGCTCGTGGCCTTTACAATCTGCAGCCCAATATAAAAACATATCATTTCCTAACTCTTCCATACTTATTGTTACACCAGAGCCTTGAGCACCGATAGTATTGATAATTGGCTTCGGAAGCATAGGTTTTCCTGTTTTACCATTCAGGACTACTGTCTAGAAGTAAAATACATATATTAGAATGCGTAATACTACACGCTTACTACTAAATTAATATGCAGTTAAATATATTTACGAGCTAAATATGCTATTTTAAAATTATCTGGCATTAATCCTTATGAACTGTTAACACCATTTGTCTACACAGCCACTAGTTACGGTCGCGAATTTGGATTCGCATTGGGAACGTAAGCAAATCTGAGTACAGATACCGGCCTTCCTGAAGTTTCCCAGTTTTCCTCAACTTCGCCAGGCATACATCTAGACTGCAACTAGCCACTCCCTTCTCCGGGAAAGTACTGTTCGAGGAACGACATCCCTTAGACATGTTCTCTTAGGCCTTACCCGCCTGTCCATCTCATATAACATAAATTAAGGTTGTGTATAATTATATTTTAAGGTAATCGTCATGAAGTGATTAACTGGACGAAAAATATCTCTATAATTTCGTTAAAAACAACCGAAGTTCAATTACAAATGTTCTATATTATAGCAAAATGGAACTCTGCTTTTTTTTTCATCATATCTGTAAGGAGTATTTTGGCATCAAGTGCAATTGTGTTTAATTATGTTTCATTATGAGTTTTAAGTGTTGATGACAAAATCAATCTATTTTATCAACAGAACGACAAATAAGAACACGATTTGGGACTAGAACAATTGGCAGCCATAAACCTAATGGCTGCAACTAACATTACGAAAATCGATATTGTGAAAAATGTCCAATTAAGAAGTGATGCTCACGATTGAGGAGTTATACACTAACGAGAAGTTAGTAAATATGCTAATTGCTGTTATTTGTTCATGGCGAACACGATTTTGTTAAATAGAATGAAGAAACAGTTTAATGAGTAAATATATCGGAAAGTATTCTTTTGAAGAAATCTTTAGTGCTTATTTTTAGAAAACATTGCTTAGCCTGGATTGTAATGAAAAGTCATAAACATGCTCTACTGACTCTCAGTGCCTTGTTGTTCGTATTGAAACACTGCACTACTACACCGCCTGTTACGTAGGCTAATAATCGAATTCGATATAGGAATAAAAGCACGTAACATACTACAGAAACGTCAATCATGCTATTCTGCATGATGGTCTATTATTACCGATCGACCATAGCTCTGTTGGTAGAGCGTTGGCTTCGCATTCGGGAGATCCTGGATTTGATACCAGCGGTCGACCATCTATAGTTTTTGCAGTTTTTTATCTGTCGCACCAGGTACATGCCGGGATGGGACCTTCAACGTAGGCCCTGGCCAATTTCTTTCCGCATCCTTTCCCTTCCCTATCCCCGCCTGCGCCTAAAAGTCATAAATAAATTAAAAATATACACTTCTGTAGAATTCGAATACGTACTACATTATTTTAATACCACAAGTCTCTATCTGTAAGTCACTGACCACATCTATTGAAGCAACAGAAAGAGATGAGCGCTTTGTTTGCGCTCAGCATTACTTGCAATACACTAACCTGTGAATAATAATACACTGGATATCCTGGGCCTGTTTGGTACTGAACTAAGAAATCTGGAGTTTCATCATCATCAAAATATCCCACCGCAGGTATACTGAAAAAAAAAAGTAAATAATAATTAGAACAGAAATTTATTACATTAGACTGAAAGGAATTATTAATTTGGATAGTGTGTTAAAAAAAGCCTACTGATTATTACTTATGGCAACCATTCTTCGAAAGTGCACTTAATATGAAAAATTACTAAATGTGATGAAAACATCTGATAGATAATAAAATATATTGAGCGAGAAACATTAACCAAATGATCTTAGATATCTTTCACAATTATGAGGTAACTCATGCTTGTTTTCAGCGAACATGTGTTTTTATGTTTTTCATTAAAATGATACGCCATTTTACTATTATGCCGGATCTTCGGATCCAAGTCCGACACCATGGACAATTTAACGTTACAGAACCTTCGCTCTATTGTTTAATATTATTACGGAAAGCTCACTGAATTTATAAGAAAAAGAACAATGTTTGCGATTAATTCGTCTCTTGGTATTGCTAATTCATCAAACTTATAGCATAACAATATCAGTCCCAAATTTTATAACGATGTTATTTTCAGAATTCATTTACATCAATCAAGACAATTACCAAATGCAGCAAATGTATAACTAATAGCTGAAGTTATTTCGTATTGACAATGGTGGTAAACACAACACATCGATGAGAGTATGAATTGAATTCATTTTATCGCCTTTAGGCATCCGAGACTGGGATAGGGTGGGGGGATGTTCGAAGATAGACGGCCAGGGCCTATTTTGGAGGTACCATCCCAGCATATGTCTGATGTGACTGAGGAAAAGTCCCGGAGAAACCTCAGTCAGGATGGTCGGCCGCTGGGAGCTGAGAGTGTGATAATTAGGAATTATTTAAGTTTATCCTTAAGTAATATCAACAAACTATAGGAACTCATTACACCAGAGTACCAAATTATATACGAAAAATTCTTGCAATAATCTGAAATCAATGTCATTTAATTTAATATAAATCAATAAAATTGATGGTGCCTGAGGCAGATCACCGTCTTCAAACTTTGTTCACTGATCGAAGGAAACGAAGGAAGTTCTACCACCTTCTGTAACTATTACTGCCAGACGTCGAATCATGCGCAATGGTACATGATGGCCACACTTACACACTAGATTTTGATTTTCGTATTAAGACCTTTTATTAACAAATAAGTAACACACAACAAAGATTTTTGCTTAAAGAAGAGGTGATGTATATTGTGATTTTAAGACCTACAGATGTTCAAAAATTAGTGGGTAGGTATATTATGTTCAATTAAGTTATGACTAACTGCTTTCATCACGGGTCGTTCAAATAATACGTCAGCATTCAGTAGAGGTCCAAGTTTTGATTGGCGTCCATGTATTAGGGATAGGGTATCTACTTAAATTTTCTTACTAAGGGCTGACGTAATATTTGAACGATCCTCTATCCTACCAGAAATAATTTTGATATATATTTCTTTTTTAAGCGAACGTAAAATTATCAACAGAAAAAAAAAAACAATGAAAGTTAAAGTCTCTAGCGGTCTATCAACTTTATGAAATAATATAAAATCTCGTCTACAATTTGAATACACGTTCATGGGTCTATCTAGTGGGTGAAAGTGAAAAAAAAAAAATCTGCATTGTGATTATAGAAACAGAACATCTCGGCATCCATATTCGAATTTTAGAGTAAGTAAAGTTGTTCATATGTTGCTGTCTTGACATTTACAAATTTAACGCTCTTTTCTTACACACTGTAAAAACGAAGTCATACATAAGAGAAGAAGAAACATACGTAAGGCTCTCTGATGACAGAAAAGTGTAATTCCATAAAATCTGGAAAGTGCGTCCATCAAATGCAACAACTGTTGAATTAAACATAGCCATTATAATATCTTCAGTACCATCCAAATTTATGTCGGCCAGTACAGCAGGTGAAAAAATCCCCTTGAATTCATCCTCGTAAATAGCCTTTACCTGTGAATTGTAAAATAGAGAAAGTGACATGTAGTAAAGTAATGAAAGGCCCAAATTTGTTTAAAGCAAAAGTCACATGAATTATAGTTTCCTTTTTTGTTGTAACAACACGAAACAAAAAATCAGTAGTAGAAATGAACAATAAAGAACCACAAGTAACATATACGTACATATACGCAAACTACATTGTGAAAATGGTCTAAAAAAATTCCTTATTCCAAACAAATACGAACATATAAAGAACGAGGGAAGAGATTTTTCATGGCTTGCATTTACTTGCACTATTTACAAAATACTATGTCAGAAATGTTTAAAAAATAATCCGTTACACAGACTGCACAATATCCATGCATTTCATGATACAAGAACACATTCATATGCAGAAAAAGACACAAGATACACATATATAAATATATACATGCAAAATTTTGGATCACCTTGTTCATTCTCCTCTCAATAAGTTCATGAAGAGGAACAACATACAACGAACCAGGACGATTTTGCCGCCCAGTACCAAATAATACAATCTCCTCACCATTTGGATGAACTAAGATTTGAGGTGTATAGTAGCTCTCAGTATTATTTGGAGTTCTCGACCACTGGATGATTTTACCATCTTTACCACTAAGAATAATGAGAGGCCCTACTAACCGATGTCCATTACCTAGAAAAAGGATGAAAATTAATATTACTATTATCATTTAAGATAGGTTGCTGAGAAAACTCATTTGAAAGTGTGATTATAGATCCGAAAAGAAGAAACATAATCTTTCTCACCGAGTTTTTACGTTTCCACTCATGATAGTAAATTCTTTAAGTCTGAAATACACAGCTACAACCATACTGTTATAAACGAAAAGCGAAAATGGGATGATCACATTCTCGAACTTGATAACAAAACTGAATGGTGTCTGCTTCATTCATCACGTATAGATTACACGAACCTGATCTCATTATATTACGCAAAATTCTATGCTCTTATTAGCTTTGGAATAATATTTTGGGGTGCATCACATGTTTACAAAAGAAAGTTGTTAGAATTATTTTTAACATGACCCCTAGGTCATCATATAAAGATGAGTTTACATCTCAAAAAATTCAAACAGTTCCACGACTATATATTTATCAAAGCGTAATATTTACAAAGAAAAACACAGTAACTTATACGATAAAGATACACAATTGCCATACAAGGTAAAACAGAAACATTTTCCCAGAGCGACAAAATTTTTCAACTATCGAATTACCTAAAGAGTATTGAAAATACAAATAAATTTAAAACTGAGCTTTTTAGTTTGTTGGTAAAAAAATCCCTTTCGGTAGGCCTACAGGCTGAGGTAGATCTCGAAGTTCTTTTTTATTTCCAAAAATTCAAATCTCGCCTTATATAAGAGCGATCGTGTATACTGTATTTTATTTCTTATATTGTCGTGACCTACTTGTGATGGTACAACTTCAAGTAAAATTTCATTTATCCAGCTCAAACGGTGTGCAAAATGAGATTTTGGGCGGTCATTTTGGATCCAAAATGGCGACTTTTCCCAAATGTTACAATATTTCCCTAAACTACTCGTCATAATGCACATTTTTGCCAAATTTCGCATCTCTAACTCAAACGGTGTGGAAAATGTTTTTTTAGGTCCGCCATTTTGGATCCAAGATGGCATCTTTGGATGCATCATGTAATATTTTAGTAACATACAAATGATAATGTATAGTGTTACCAAAGTTGGTATTTCTAGCTGTAGCCGTTTAGGCTGTGTATTCTATACAACAATGGGTTCGGCGGCCATTTTAAATCCAAGATGGCGACTTTTTCAACATTTCGTAATATTTTCTTGAATTACTAGTGACAATACACCTTTATGTCAAATTTCGTATCTCTAGCTCAAACGATATGGAAAATAGATATCTTACTTCCGCCATTTTGGATCCAAGATGGCGTCTTTGAACTCATTAGATAACATTTTCGTAATCAAAAAGTGATGTTGTACCCTTATGCCAAATTTGATTTCAATAGCCCCAGTGGTTTAGGCTGTGTATTCTATACAACAATGGGTTCGGCGGCCATTTTGGATGCAAGATGGCGACCGATTTTGCTCATTAACGAACTTAACCGAGCTATTGAGCCTAGAAACAACATATAAAAACTTGGTTCAAATATCTTCAAAATTATGGCCGCTAGCGTGTTAATATCTAAATATATACTTTCATATCGTACCGATCTCAATAGGTATATTTTTCTTCGAAATCTACCTAATAAGAGTTATTATACTGTCAATGATTATAAGAGTGATGACTTATACAGTATTTATAGTGATGCTAATTGTATGTAATTTTTAAAGTTAAATATCCTGTCTCATGTATAGATAGATACACTGACGAATCTTATGTATCACAGGTCACAACATTATTTATTTATGTATTACACAAATAAATAAATTTATATTCTATTCATCATATAATGAAGTTCTCCTTTTTTAAATACACAATGCGATTTAGTACATTCAAACAACCCTTTAGTCTTGGACATCAACTTAAAGAAACATCACCTTTATAATTAACTAAGCAATGGGTATTTGCTTTTAAATAATCCTATTATCAGCATATTTAAGCTACATATCTTAAACGGAAACTATAGTTCTTCAAACATAACTCTGCTTCCTTCAGTTATAGACTGGTGTCCTACCGCCCTCTCCCCTTGGTGATGTGCCACTTTTTAATTATATGTATGTGTATGATGCACCATTAACGCGTCTCGTAGTTTAATTCCTACTTTGTCAAGACAAATAAATACTACAAGACACTTAAAATTACGAGTTTAAGAAAGAAGACGAAGAAAAAGCAAAGACACATTACCGAAGGGAACTGCAGTCAAAAACACAAGTACAGTCATTTCAGTAGTCCCCCCCCCCCCCAAGCTGCCCAATGCAAAATGAAAAACTTATTTTCTGAGACTTTCATTCTATTATTTTCATTTGTAATTTTTTTTATTTTTATTTTTTTTTTACCTGCTGGTGTGCAACAAATTCTCTCGTATAATAGACACTTCCTAATTTATTATCGTCGTAACTATACGAGAGAATTTGAAAATGTCAGTTTTCTCTCCACGAGATTTGTTAGGTATTATGGTTTTGTTCACGAACACAAAAACAAATCCGCATGCGAATAGGGTGAACCTATTTTTCATTTTTTATTTGATTACAACGAACCTTTTCATCGAATATTACAAAGAAAACTGAGTGCACGAGTATTTCTCTACAATTTAAGGTAATAATGCCCTTCTATAATGTACTGCAAAGGACATAAATTTTGGTCGGATACGCATGTCTACATTGAAATTTGTCGTACAAGGGTTACAACAGTGTTATAAAAATGTAACAAAATTCACTTACACAAGTACCTTGCCTCTTTAGTATATTGGACTACGTAAACTTCAATGTTGTGTTTAAATCATTACTCACCGAGCCGTCGTAGCTCAGTGGTAGAGCGTTAGCGTAGCATTCTGGAGGTCATGGGTTCGATCCCAGTGACCTGTCACACCACGCAAATGCCGGAATGGCACCTTCAACATAGACCCTGGCCGACACCTTTCCGAATCCTTTCCCTTCCCCTATCCCGGCCTGAGCCTTGGATGCCTAAAGGCCATAAATAAAATTCAAATTCAAAATCATTACTCAGCACACACTGAAAGGCACTTCAAGTATAGTTCTTACTTCCTATAACAAATCATATGAAAATAAAATGTGAAAGGTCTTCAATATTTGAACAGAGGCCTATATCAAATGTGGACACTTCCGGGAGAAACTGGCAATGAAGCATTTCTTTCCTTCAACGATGCATAAGATCAGACTGGAACGGAATGTCACATACAGGTAGTAAACACTACCGAAGAAGTATAAAGATACAACTGCTTTCAATTTAGTGTAGATGGAAGATTGCACCTGTACAACAGTCTAGATCGAAACTGTTATTTTACTTCTTGTTATATACTTAGTTCTCGCTTTCTAACCTCTTATCGGACAGCATATCTTGACGGAAGAGTAATAATCATCGGTTCTTAATGCGTTTAGGTATGGACAACGGTATAGAAAAATTACTTTCGAGTAAGTGTCTTTATAAATTTGGAAATAGTTAATAGTAGAAACTAATGTTAACTTTATCTTGTGTATTTTCAAGTTACTCCAGATCAGATATTACGAAACAAAAAACAAACAAACAAAAACAAATAACTGTTAGCTTCCTTTTCGGAATATTAAAAAAAAAAAACATACCTGGCTCTTTTATTGCAGTGCCGTGGGTAGCCAGTACATCCAAAACTCCATCTCCATTCAGATCTTCAATAAACTGTGCGGTAAAGAAGTTGATTGCGTCATTGTCTCCTTGTTGAGGGCTAAATTGCCAAAATAAACTTCCATCATGCCCATTTACAGCACAGAAAACCTATACAATAAATACGATACAGTGTAAATAAAACAATATTTGTGTATCTTCATAAGAACATTTTTCTTTCTTGGTGATCTGTACGCAACAACAAAACTTGCTTTTTAAGTTTTGGTTTCCATCCTACTCGAGCTATTCATAGGTTTAAAGATGCTTTTTCCCCTTCTTCACTACTTTTCATGTATTATAATTTATTACATATAAATAAACCATATATACAGGGTGATTCGCTAGAGGCCTCGAACTACTGTCTATAAAAATGTTTGTTTTTGAGATAATGGCGTGAAAATTTATATACACACGTACCATACTCGTTAACGCTGTAGTCGTCTAGATTGATGCGAAGCTTTTTTGTAACAGTCTGTTACAGTCTTCGAGCATTTTAACAACGGATAATTGAATATGTACTTATGTGTGTTTCTAGTTCTAAATTATGCTGTTTACGTGTGTATGTACAATTCACATATCTTACACGTAAACAGCACAATTGGCAAAATGGCGTATCCTTAACACAAGTCTCATCCCTGTCTGCTCTGTCCATTTTCTCTCCTACCAGTGAAAACGCTTTTACGAAACGTAGCAGCTTTTCTATTGTGTTTCTGAGGTTACTGTACTCCTGTCTCAAGATTCGACTATGTAAGGATCCATTTTTCTACCTTTTTTTACTATCTTACATAAAGGAATGTATGTATGTATGTATGAGAACCTCCTGCGTAGCCAACGTAATTTAATTAATCTCCCACCAACGGGCGGGCAATCAGCTAGTTTACAACAAAAACACACATTATTACATACTCAATTACCCGTTGTTAAAATGTCCAAAGACGGTCACAGATTGTTACAGAAAAGCTTCGCATCAGTCAAGACAACTACAACGTTTAGGAGGGCGGAAATTTAGGTAAGTTTAAATTTGTAATACTGACCTTCTGTGCATATACTATGTCTTTGTTAGGTATTTAGTTTTTTTTTCTTTTAATTTACTTTATTAGTAAATGAACAAGTTCTTTATTTGGATACCAGCGATATAACTCATATTTTACAAGATAATTACACAAGACTGAAACTTTAAACTTTTTACCTACTTCCTACTTGACTTACGTATTGAAGACCCCAAACTTAGATAAACAAACACTAAAACCCCAACGTTTCGTAAGTTTGAACCACTTACAAAATCTGATTAAAACATGAAGTGACGTTATTTCTCTCGCGAGTTCAAAAAACTGCTTCAGAAAGACTCATGTAGGTACGTGAAGAGCGACAAAGGGGATAAGTTCCTTATCATTCCTAAAGATTCCTACTCTTCAAAGAGGTTCATATTATTCACAGATTTCAGATAACACAATTCATTCTACTGATAGATATGTACAGCAGGCGAATCAAAATTAACTAACTTACTTTCAAAAATTCAGAAAAATGTAAGGAGAACAGTGACTTTCGTGTGATTAGCTTCTTGTTGATGCAATGTTTTCACAAGAAGCTCACCACATGTAAGACTGTTTTAAATAGCTTCTCGCGCAAACGTAAGTTAGCTGTGCATGACACAGGACTTCCTGCCACTTTTGGTCTTTCTAAATTACACAAATAAGGTGTGCCCTTAAGACCTATTATTTCTGTTCTTAAACATCCGATGACCTACTGGCAAAACATCTTATCAACATTTCACTTATACTATCATAGCCACGCTGTTAACATTCGGATATATGCACTAGTTAATGCAGATAAGGAAAAGTTAGCATCCACTGACGTTACCGACAGGTACAACTACATACTCATAAATCTTGCATTAACATGTACATTTGTACAAGGTAGGACGTGATATATACACATGGGTTATTACAAGCGTATTCCAGTTCAAAAACAAATTTTACGTTCAAAAAGGTCTTGCAATGGTTAGCTCTTTGTCCCCCATTGTGAACAACACAGTAATGGATTTTAATTTATTTATGGACTTTAGGTATCTATGATTCAGGCTGGAATAGGAAAAGGATGTGGGAAGGAGTCGGCCAGGGCCTACGTTGAAGGAACAGCCTTGCTAGTGACTGGAAAAAATTGTCAGGATGGTCGGCCGCCGGTATCGAACCAAAATTTACCGAATTGCGAAGCTAACGCTCTACCAACTGAGCTACGGCCGCTCAATATAGAGTAATGGATTATAATGATAGTTTTATAATGTCTTTTCGAGAGTTGAGATTTATAGAATACCTACGTCACTTGAAGTTTATTCTTCGGGCGCTGAATATGATTTTCTCTTAAATAGATTAAATACCTTTATTCCAATTCTTCATTTTACTAATGTATTTCAGTTTTCTGTTAAAATTATTTACCTAGGTTTCGAAACAAAGTTCACAGGAAACCTTCGGCAAGCTATGTGTATATTCATCAACAGTCAACTCATGTGCTGACCTCTAAACATGTGGAAAATATTTTACTTAAAGCTTAAGACTTTGTTCCAACCATTCGGTTTTAGATACAGAAGTTAATATATTTTTCTTTGGAATGATCAATTCTGTACCTGAGAGCTAGAAGCGCGTAAGTCCAATTTTGGCCAAAAGAGATTAATGCAGCTTTGTACAGCACTCGGAAGGCCTCAAAAAATGATTGCTCAATTCTGGTTGTAAACATGTTAATAATATAAATAAGAAAATCTGTTATGTAATTTGTCCATTTAGTTTCTATGTGAAAGTAAGTTTATTTTATTTTTTGTTTTAGTTTTCTGGAAAACAAGTGCGGTTTTAGCTCTCAGGTGAGGCAAACTTTCAACAAACTTCATGAAATTATAATTCAAGGTTTCCACCGAACTGGCAAGAACGAATTCCCTGACTTTTCTAGGTTTTCCAATTCAATACGCACACAGCCTTTGTAGAAATATTCATCTACACATGGAAAAATGTATTAACGACGAGACAGTACTGAATCCATTGCAGTGGTATTTCAAATGAAACTTAAGATGTAAGACTACGGATCAAAAATGCAACAGACAATCAGGTAACGATGAGTATTGATATGGGCTCAATTCTCAGGCACCCATGGCGCTCAATTATTCTGTTAATTTTTCCAAATCGTGTTCACACTAACAAGCTTATTAAGAATAGTATACTTTTTCCTTAATGGTGAAATTTCCCATTCAATAATTGCTCAAAATGAAGATTTTCCGGCCTAAGCCAAAGATGCCGAAAGTATTTAAAGAAAATTCAAATTCAATTCAGTGAAGATTGTTATGTCCAAATTGACTATTACAGCAATTACTAGAATAAAACAAAAACAGAAATAAGTGCATTTATATTACAACAGCGCCCACAGTGATATCTATTCTACAGTACCGTACGCCAAAATTTTAAAAGGTATCCCAAATGTGATATCTTGGACACCATAGAGGATTTTACAATTTCCATAAATTGCAAGTATTTTTACGTCTTAATGTTTTGAGAATTTTTCTTTATGAACGAAAGCATTTTTAACCGTGATTTACGGACATTTACTGAACTCCACCCCTAAGCCAAGTTTGGCTAAAAAGAGACTCTCCCCGGGGTCGATAAGTATATTTCATAGTACTTTCAAAGTTTAAGTGCATAAACTGGAGAATCAAATTGTCTCAAAGAAGATAGTCTCATGAGCATGGAGAAACGGGATAGTACTGTAATGTATGAAGTATGAGATAAGGTGATGGCTAGAGCCAGGTTTATCGAGATGAATGGTTGGCAAGTTACTATTTCCTTCCGTCCTACGACCTGGACCTACAGTTCTAAATGGATTACGTAGTCACCGAAATAGAACTCAATATCCAACGAGCCTCCTACAGGACTAAGTAAGGAAAGTACGATTTTTGTAATGTATTATAATTAAATACCTTTCATAATTTTAGTAGACAGACATAAGTTTAGTTATACTTTTCGCGAAATAGTGGTAGAAATGAATTCACAGTTCGAAGATAAATGACCAGAGTCTTAGGCTTACTAAAAAGTAAACACAATCCTAAGTACTTCGTAAATAAACGCCTTTTAAATACACAGGCACATTTAGCATTAGAAAACAAGTGTTCTAGGTGATATGTACACATTAAATTTAAGATTGTTCAAAATAAGCTAGATACAGAGAAGATACTTACTCCTCCTCGACCCATTACTAAGCAATCATTAGTACCATCTTGTGTCAGATCTGCTCCACAATTAACAGCGTAAACCTCATGTTGTGTCGGATGCTGCCAAATAACTTCACCAGATTTTCCATCCAGAGCTAAGAGGCCACCGAAACACGACTTGTTACCGTTGAAGTAGAGCTCGCATACGAAGTCTGGTAAATTTAGACCATCCGCACCTAAAATTCAGACAAAAATGAAAATAGCTACTACGAATTTATATCACTGTTTCCGAATTTTTTCTACGTTCGTGTCCTTTTCATGTTTGTTAGGACTCTGCAAAGAACTCTTTCTACAGTTTTTATTTCTTCAAATAACTTCTACTTATTCGTAAGTATCTTTACCATTATATCTATTAACATCAGTATCTTTCATTCTCAAAATATATAAAGTCAAAGTGGACAACCTCAGATAAGGAACTTGCCTTATCTCTGCTATTTTAATATATATCTATCTAATTATAAACTTCGATACAGCACAATTGCACCAGGAGGTAGTATAATCAAAGTTTTGCATACTCACGTATTGATATACCTCAAAAACGTTGGCTGAAAGTTTCGTCCGTTATTTTCAACTATGAACATAAAAGAATGAAAGTTGGAAAAGGAATTTGTGGTAAAAAGAACGTCTTCGCATTGAGTACAGTGTGGCCATATACGTAAACTGGAAGGTAACACTTTTCTACTTTCTTTAAAGATACTAAATATGAAAAGCTGTGGAGATTTTTGTGTGTATCAATGCGTAAGTATGCGTAACTTCGATACAGAAATTGGATTAAGTAAACAGATCGAACCATCAGTCAACATGACACTAAATATTATCAGTACCTTGCACGCTAATTTTTAGTTCTCTTGTCACAGTACACTTGTTTGTAACTGATCAAATTCGTCGAACATACTATCCCTGAAAAATTAAACCCAAGATTTTAGCTAAGATACTTCTACCTGACTCGTCACATTTTATTATTGATTCACCCACTGAAAGAAAGTATTAGTATAAGAATCAATTGTAACCGAGTGACTCACGAACAGTTGAATACATACTAAAAGTCAATAAAGAATATAAAAGAAGTTCCGTCAAATGAACTAATAAACTGCTATATCTCGTCCAGTCTACTGGATTCTGCTGGGTGGTTAAAAGGCAAACTCACAAAAAGGGTGTGGACAGAAGGCGGAATGTTAACAAACATGTCGTCACGGTGACCTGTACGTGTGAAGATTCACAAAGACTTTGCACTGCTTTCCAAGAGTGGTCTCACCAAGATGGATCCATAGGCTTAGCATCTTCATTTAATAAAGCTATCCCCTGTGCACGGCATATGGGGGATGTGGAGGTAGCGTCCTCCACATAGTGTCGACCTACGGTATGAAGTGAAGTGGGGTGGTTCAGTCCCACGCTCGACAGCCTTTACCATCCCAAGGTGTCCAGGAGTACCAAGGACACTCTGATACTCAATTTAATAGGAGGCTGAGTGTACCTTAGAGCGTCAGGTATGGAAGCACTGCATAGCTTTCCTAATTCTGATATCGTGAATGATACACTAATATTTCTTTCCGTACTAGTTTCACCTTGTTTAATAAAGTACTATGATTGTATTTTATGATTGCTTTGCAATATGTGTTTGAACAACCCTGTTTTCCCCGGTTTGTTCTTAATTTTAAAATAATTTTTAAAATTCTTCTGTGTAAGTTTCTTTTTGTTTGGCCTGCATATTCCTTTCCACGTTCACACATTCCTTTGTAGATGATTGTATTTATCCAAATTCTCAATTAGATCTTTTTTTGTATTCCACTTTAAAATGGCTAGTTTTAATGCCTGGTTAAGCCGCTACTTTTATGTTATATCTAGCACACAGTTTATGTTGAGTTCATTTTAAAAAAAACTGAAATATAGTAGCTACATTCCATCGCCACAAAGTGATGCTAACAAGTCTATTCCTCACCGTGTGTTCGCCTCGTGACCAGTTTTCTCTTTATCAAACTCCTGTTCAAGATGATCTCTAGAAGTGGGTTTTATCTTTTGATCACTCGACTATATCCAGTACACTCTACGACATTTTGTACGTTATTAATTCTTTTGACATGTCCTAGATGAGTTTTTATTCCTTTTATTTTACACAATACAGTGATACGTGGTGTGATAAAGATAAATAGCCAACAATAAAAGTAAAAATTACAATGTATTGAGTGTAATTCAAACCTCTCACAAGTTTGCAATGTTTCCTGGAAATCCCAAGAGGTCATGTGGATAGCATATTCCTCCACAATTTCCGCTGCAGTCATTGAACAGATATACTGACTAAAATACACGACCTATCTGAATATGCTGTGGAACAGTCTTGTATTTTTGCCTATTGGTGTCACGACTGACACTCTATAGTTTATACAAGACGTTGGAACACATCCCATGTCTAATGTTGTGTTGAACTGTTTGAGGACAATGTTTGGTGATCGTGTGATGTCTAATCCTATTCGGAGCACCATTTTAGTCACTCCCAAGTCCACATTTACGTCCCTTCCTGTAATTTCTTCACACTTGACTTGCTCAAGGACGAAGTCCTCAGTTCAATTTGGTGGATGTTCATGAGAAAATTACTCATCTCTACAGGGAGAAAAACAAAGTCCTGTACCTGTGAGGAGTCCATGCCTCCATAAGACAGTCTACCACGAGGGACACACTAAACTTATGTTGAACATAAATATTTTTGTTGAAAATTACACACATGATTCAATTTCAAAATGAGTCATGTATATGTGCGCTACTCTATATCATTCTGTGGTGCACCGATAAAATTAATCTGATTCTAAGAAACTGATCTGATTGTTACGGAATAGACAACACATGCTTCTCAAGATATAACTAGCTACTATAGTAGGGGAAATGCATAACACTATATATTAAAGTATGCTCCTCTTCCCTTACTGTTAAAACAACCTACACAGTTCTTCGTTAGTAATTCAAATTCAGAACTCGTTCAGAACAGCATAATATCCCATCGGCAAAAATTAAATAGGTTCATCGGCAAAATTAAATACTTCTGACGTATTTCAATTCATAAATCCAGACTATACAAAAACACAATGAAAAGAACTCCCTTAAGTATATTCTTTCTAAATGCTAACTACAAAACAAACCTAATGATTTACAGTTCTCAACACACTTTTTGAAATCCAACTCCAACTATGATAAAATTATTATTGTAACGGAAGAAATTCTGAAAACTTACATTAAGTCACGACGTCAATACACAACAAAGCAGAGAGTAAACATGTATGGTATAAAACCATCTGGAAACAAAAAAATACAAAAACAATGTAAAAGAAAATAAACACATCAATTATACAAGAAGTATAAACATTTTAGAACTTGAAGGAAATAATTGCAAACAAAAGTAAAAAAGAAAGAAAGAAAAAGTATAAACAAAAAGGTTTATGTTAAAGGCCCAGTCCGATTAAAAAATTCATTTCTAGATATTTGTTTAACAAGAAAGATTCTAGTGTGAAAATTTTCACACAGAATTCCTCATCTTTCTACGCTTGTTAGTTTGCTAGTTACTGTTGTCCCTTTTATCGCGATGAATAGATTATGATAACGTCAGCTAAGCTCAGAGCTGAACTACCTCAGGCAGCTGGATAACAAGGGAAGAGGAAACGTGCATAAGTTCATGTACATATATTCAGTCATAAGTATACTTTGCGCAGACCATTCTACGTAGGGGCTTGTTGGTAATGTCAGGAATTAAACCCTACCAGTTCGAACTTCGAAGAGAGACATACAAGGAAGAAATTAAAGAAACCAATTTTGACAACAGAATTAAAAATACAGTGGTGTAATTGTGGTGAATGCCAATTTATGGCAATAAATGATAAGGCTGAAAGTTGTCATATGAAGGGTAGTGTTGAATGCACAGCATATCATAACCCTTTTACACGTTTCAAGTTTCGATGTTGTCAATACACCCAGACACTTAATGGCAGGGCCTATGAGCAATACGAATTAAAAAGGATGAAAACAAAAGGAATTTTTTGTATATTCCTTACTGATAAATTGTGTATGGGGTCAAGTCTTGGAAAACTTAAGTCGAGAAAACGTAGTGTAATACTCTCCTGTGCTGTGAATAAAATACGAGAACGATTTCTAACAGCTGATGCCATGCTTGTCAACTCTGAGCCTACTGAAAATCCTGGCACTAAAATATATAAGAAAACAACTTAACTTTTACTTTTTAAAATAAGCTGGATATAATTTAGTACCTATTATTTCTAATTGGTAATAACTGTCATTACAACTGGCTGTTTCTTCATAGTTCTTTAAACCTGCTAATTCTTCGATATCTTACTTTCTCTAGTGATTCCGTCCGAGAATGGGAGTTAACAGAAGTGAGAATGTCACGGATGTAAACATTTTCTTCCAGACTGTGATGTGTCACATGTCTGTGAGGAAGTCTGATTCCAAAAATGCCCTATGCCTATGACCGTACAACATTGGTCCATCTCACACACATTAACCTTACAAGGACATTAGTGACGAATTCGTAACGCTTCGAGTTTTAAGAATGGTGCACATCCTGCATCGTTTCAGTACACAGTCGGAATGGACTGAACGCCTGGAGCTTTGTTATCGAGCACAATGAACATATCAGGCAGCAGTGCACTGCTAACCTTCAGTGACGGTAACTTCTACACCGAGGCAAGTAAGTCATATCTGACCAGTGAAATGGCTCTCTGGGTACATTCTCGTGTTGTTTGATACGCCACACGACTCACTTCCATTTAAACAAATTGCCTCCATCAAAAATGGCGGCCAGGGTTGCCATGTACTCTAAAATGTAGTCCCTTTCATTTATTTTCCCTTTGAGTAATAAGATGTTTTATTTCTCTGTCGGTTTCTGAAATACAAGGCTGTATTGGTACTTTTGGACCACCCTGTATATAATTATTTCGCCACTGCACGATTTGCAGTCAGAGGACAATTTGTGCATGTAGGATTGAGAAGATTTCTACAATTTAAAATGAACTTTAAAATTGCCATAAAAAGAAGTGAAGATATACGGATGCAGAGAATTTACTTAAATAAATCTGCGAACTGCAGCTCTGAATCGAAGAAACTAAAATTTTTCCACCTAGCGGTGAAATATCGAAGGTTCATATCGTCTGTCTCCTACGGTAATTCTCTTTGTTCATTCTAATTCACACATTCTAATTACACGTTAGTGGAGCAAATTTAAAGCAAAGAATACCAAGCGCAGCGATAGTTTATTTCGAGATCCTGTAACTACGTTTACGTCTATATACTCTGTGATTGAAGAAAATGTGGTTTCCTGTACTCTTCTATTTTTTCGTAAAACACAAACAGCAGTACAGATAAGTTACATTTTGTTTTTATTTCATAACAGGAATATTATTGACAATCTTTTTGTACCAATTCCATAGTATCACACGGGAAAGGGGAAAACGTATATTTGCACCCCCGTATTGCCTTGCATACCAACTCGGGCGTAGTTAGCCCACGTTAATAGTTGCCCGTCCTTAGAAGCCAACTGGTCGGTAAGAAGAAAATTCACAGGTTAAATGAATTGGGGTAGGGGGAGGGAATTACGATATCGTTGATTTGAAGGACTTACAGTTCCTACACTTGATAAAAACCATTACTGCTCTTTACAATAATATTTATTAATAAAACATCTGCATTTTGTGGAAAGCCCTGATACCAATACCAGCAGAGTAGCTAGTTCAGCTGAAGCACAAGGAGTGCTCTACACACACAGAAAGTTGGGGCAATGTCGTGGGGTGCAATGGTAGAATGAACAGCTGCCAACTGGGAGATACATGTTTGAGTCCTGATCATTGCAACGACTAATATTTCTGTGTATTTTGCAAGTTACCTCACATAAGGTCTTTGTGTAAAGCATATATATATATATACTCTTTCGTAATTGCACGATTTACAGGAATATTCCTCACTTAAACCTCTAAATTTAGTGGAGTGCCTTGATATGGACACCCGTAGAATAGCTGTTTTAGTTGAGGCGCGAGGAATGCTCCAGGTACACAGAAAGTTTGCCAGCCTCTGTAGTTCAGCTGGCTTAGCAATCGGAAAGTTCTGGGAACGACCGTGTCGCCCATACCGACTGATGTCTTTCCTGGGTTTCACACACACACACCAGGCAAATGCACTGAACAGTACCTTTAAACTAGACCCTGACCGACTTCCTCCCAACATCATCTCCCCTATTCTATTCCGACCTGAGCCACAGTTGCCAAAATGCTATAACTAGATTCAAATTTAAGGTGTGTCGGCAACTGGGTGGGATCGGGAGATCGCACAACGACCAATTTCTCTATGTATTTTTTCATAGATCACTTTTGTTTATATTTTAGAGATACGTTATGGTAAGGTTCCAGATTTTCGGTATCACAATCATGTTTCGATTATTTTATATGCCAACCTTTTTTTCAAGTAAGAGCTATCTTCTTTCTTCCTGTGTCCTCAACTATACCAGGTGTGTAAATATGTAACCGGAATTTGAGCATAGGCGGCGTTAGCTGTCACTGTGGTTACCGTAAAACTGCGTCCTTGGTGCCACTTGCTTGTTTTGACTGCTGATAACGATTTGCAACTCACAACCAGACAAGTTTCATGTCATAGTGTAGTGTTTAATAGCGTTGAACATGGCGCAATTTGTACCTACAAACAACGATGTGCGGACAGCATTGATTTTTTGTTACAATTTGAAGAAAACTGCTGCAAGATCGCATCGCATGCTTGTCGAAGCTTACGGTGATCATGCTCTTGGTAAGTCACAGTGCTATGCGTGGTTTACAAAATTTAAAAGTGGCGATTTTGACGTGAGAAACGAAGAACGTGGAAGACCACCGAAAAAGTTTGCAGACAGCGAATTTAAAGCTTTGTTGGATGAGGATAACGCTCAAACGCACCAACAACTCGCGGATCAATTAAATGTGACACGAGAAGCAGTTTCCATACGTTTAAAAGCCATGGGCAAGATTCAGAAGGTGGGAAAATGGGTTCCAGATGCATTAAATGAACGACAGCAGGAAATCCGAAAAAACACTTGCGAAATTC
>JAGDQP010004423.1:44992-85252 GCA_022664845.1 Lepisma saccharinum
CTCCATTACGAGAGGATAAAGGTAAGCGTATTAAATCTAAGTACTAAAATAACAATTAAAGGTCTAGGAATTTGAATTTAAGAACACTATACTGATATTTTATGGCATAGCAACGAATAGTCCGGATAAATCTCTCGGAACTTAAGTAACTTAACACACACACACACTTATATTATTTAATTTACAGACAGAATTATACAATTGAAGGAAATTAGATGTAATTATCACCACTGTTTATTTCACAAACACTGAGTTCTTAATTATCACTCATCTAGGAGCTCTGTCGATGGAGACCTGATCGTCAGCCTCGAACTAAGTCGAATAGGGCCTACTGTCTCAAAGAGCACAACTTCGTTTGACAAGTCACTGAAGCTAATTGAGAGTCGAACTGGAGTCTAACAGAAGGACCAAACACTGAAGATTCGAAAGAGCCAAAAGAATCAAATAAAAGATACTGTATAACCAACACAGCCTTTTTATATTTTTGAAGAACTCGAAATAGCGTGGGTTCTCACAAAGCCTCAAAGCTTAGATGACTTCACCATCTGATCTTGTCCTTGGATCACGGTTGTCTTGGTCATATTCAAAATTCTTCCACAGGTTGGATTGCATACACGTGCTTTGTAATGTTACATCTTTTCTTGTAAAACGACACGTAATTCTCACGTTTGTTATCACTAATTCTTGGGTGATATCGAGATATTCGTGAGAGTAGATTGTCCTTGACTGAAATTCCTTGTTCTTGGAAACCAATTCTTTCCCTGAATCCCGTGACAATAGATACTGATTGTAATATTACCTGTGATACTTTTTACGGGAGTATCCTCTTTTCAAGATTACCACAAATCTTTGGTTGATACTCAGTACCGATTGAGAGCAAATCCGTAACGAAACTTTTTTACTGAGTAATAAAACTAAACCCAAGATACAGAAAAATACAATATTATAAGTCATGCATGTAACACTATTGCATCACTCTGATTGGTCTTCTATGCGGACAGAGTTTAGTACTATTTTTATATAGTAGACAATCAGCAGCACCATTCATCATGGTGTCTACCGGAGTGACTTCAGTAATTTTCGCGACTTTATCATAACTTTTCCATGATCTTTTCCAAAAAATTCATGACTAAAACCCACAGACGTTTATATGTACATACCTTACATCATAGTGACATCCTGGCAGCTTTAATATTTGTTTGTGTGTGGTAAATCTTGACCCTGTAAACCAAATGTGTACAATAGGCGGTATTCACGAACTACCACTTACCTTAAATTCCGCCAGATTTCCAATAGAGCTGATATAAAGGAGGCAATGAGCGCATAATATGGGGGCAATGAGCATGCTCACATTAATAGAGCATTGTGCTGTTGTCTAGGTACATTTGCTATAATTATCTAGTTTCTAGGAAAATAATTTATATTTATTTTGGAAGGAAACTCGGGAAATAAACTGTGAATGAACGTATTTGATATTTCTAAATTACATGATAAAATGAATGTGATTTCGGGCAACGAACGCAAAACCCTAATTCTAACCTATTGATTCACTGAGTAATTTATGACAACAAATCCACTAATAAACATACAGTCAATAGCAAGCAAATAAACACTTTCCAACTTACCTAACATACATTTGATAGAAGGTAGTCAGAGAGCAGACAGAATTTCTGTGTTTAGGTGTAATACACAATGTTCTTATGCGGAGCTGAACGTAGTCACTAAAAGTACTTAATGATTGAACTCTATATTCGATAGCAAACTACGTCAGAGCTGAGTTCGGTCGACAGCACCAAGTCTATTATCACTAACAGTGGACGAACAGTTGGAGTAGTAACGAACCATCACAATGTCTGGCTTTTATGCCAAACACGATCACTCACAGCCAATCACAGACAGGCTGAACTTTGATTCTGTTCTGATTTCTCGTACTTCGTCCTGCTGAACAAGTTGAACTTTAGACTAAGTTTATCTTTGGCTTGCTACGTACACTTTTACTTTGACTAAAGAATGTTAAATTCGTAACATTCCGTTCTGTCTATGAAATATTATATTTGTCTGCATCTGTCTCCTTATTTCACGAATAAATTTCTAAATACAAATCTTGTTGAAAACTGAACTACCTTTAAACTAACAATAATAACATATATTTTAATAAACTATTTTCCTGGTTCTTGGTTCGTGCCCTGTTCCTTAAAATTAATTTTTTATTACATATTTACAGAATTACATTTTTACACGTAATAGACCTCACGACAATAGTTATGTATATATCTTATATATCTACAATACTAGCCCTGAACACACATAAGCATTTATGACTTCAATTTCTTTGTCAGGTTTTCAATTTCAGCTTCCAACACTGATGCTTCTTCATGAGTCTTTTCTAAAAGCCTTCTTTTCCATTCTTGCGAATGCTTTAATATCTTAGTTTCTTCCTTTTGACGATTAATTTCTTCATCATCTTCGCATTTTCTTCTTTCTGAAGCTTCTTTTCTCTTTGCTGAATAGTTCCCGACAGCATGAATCATACTTTTTATAATATTTACATGTTGTATTCCTCCTGAAGATGTAACTATACTATAAACACCTTTGCTCTACCAGAGAAGCTTATTCCAAGTTGTCCAGTAATCTCGATTAACAGAGGTACCTGTTCCTTCACAAATTCAACGAAAGCTCTATTAGTAACATTTGAACTTTCCATTAAGGAAGGAATAATAGTTTCAAGTTTATCCTCGTCTTCTATTGAAAGTCTTCAATTTTCTTGGACAACTGTCGATTCACAAAAACGTATGTAATATGACGTACACTATCGTCACTTCTCTTTACACTATCACCTGCCGACGCTATCATGTGGTTTCTGGAAATAAACTCCTCAATAGCTACACTAACTCTAGATTCTCCCAAAACAGAGCTCTGCATTACTTCAGGCGATAAGCATGTCGCACCATTTACAATTTTATATTTTACAGGACATTTGTCGGCTAACTTTACAAACAACGTTTGAATATTTCTGTACACTCAATTTCTTTATACTTACGTATTTGACACTCGTAATAAATACATTAAGTTGGAGGAAGCTTGTAGTTAAGTGCAACTGCTAAAAAAAAAAAGAAAGAAAAATGCACTTACTAGGTCCATTTCCATCTTGTTTTGTTGTTCACTGTTATGACGTCAAATTTCGCGGGAATTCTCCGATACGTCCCGCTCGCGGCAGTAATACACACAAATGTGTAAAGTTAATACAAGCGGGTGCATTCCTGCCGCGATCGGGACGTATCGGAAGGTGCACCGGGTGTGTGAACCACGTACCCATATAAAACAATAGACTGACTAATAAGAGAGGATGCTGAATTTTATATGCTGTTAAGGATAACAACGAAATCACTTTTCTCAATTAAGTGTTGCCATAGAGCAAGAAAACGATTAATAACGTGGTATAGACTTGTTTCTGTACAATGAAAAAATGCATGACCTGAAGCACAATTTCATGACATTCATGGCCAATCCCTGAAATTCATGACCGATAGACACCCTGGTAATATATACCACTAAATCAAGAACTAATTACTCTGAAAAATGTATTTTGTGCCTAAGATGTTTGACTATATGTATGTACTAATATTTGCATTACCTTTATTCGTCTTAAGTGGTACCATTTTGGCAACTCTACGCGTAACATCCACACATCCTCAAAACCATACTATAAACACGTCTAAACTCGACAAAGTACGTCTAAACATGCCAAATGAAGCAGAAATGTTCTATGTTTGCTTAAATGGCCAGGGAACTACTAATGCAACGAAAAACCACCGTGTTTTCACATCCGGCTTCTCGAATTCTTCACAAAATTTCAATATTATTCAGTCTATGAAGCATCAGCCACTGGAAAATTAATAATCGTAAAGTCAAATCAGGTTTTATATTCGTAAAACAAACCAGCACACAAAAAAGCAACAACTTGCATATAAGTATTATTGGTAACAATAATTTTATATAAAAAAAAGGTTTACTTCAATGTTTAATAGAGGACCTCTGTCAACAATGCAACACATTACCATGCAAACAATTTACTGTTTCCACGGAAATTTTGTTTTTTCCCCATCAGTGTTGATTTGTTAGTCACACTCCCCAAAAGCCATTTTTCTATCTCTTGATAAAACGATGGCTTATAACGGCAACTTTAACATACGCGACGGGAGACCGCTTACAATTTTTGAGCATACCCAAGCGGGTCAACGTCCAACTGGATGATTTTTTTGGAGAGAGAACACAAATTCGCTGCTCCCTAACAAGCTGCCGCTACCATCCACAAGCAACTACAGAACAACTCCAGACGAGCAGGAATGGGGTTTAAGGAAGATGATTCTGGCTTTTGAACGACTGATCACTTATAAAAAGATTTACATTAACGAATTGGAGATGGCCATTTTGGAAGAGGAGGTCGAACATCAGACTACTGCGTTCACAAGAAGGAATTTCATAATCTACCATTTACCTTTACTGCTCTTCCTGAAAGCGCAAGATAGAAGCTAGAGGCCTAGGGAAATGGAAGAAAAATTGAACCAACTAAAAAGGCGACACAAACAACTCACCGGAGTTTTGTGTGATTATTTAGCCCGTGGCACGACTTTAGATGGAAGTTACAGGAACAATAACGATGAAGTTGATTGAAGCTATCGAAGTGACAAATATGAGAAGTACCTGTATGTGTGAGGGTCCCTGGTGCGAGATAATTTCTCCATAAACCCGAGCGAATATGAGAGGGTTCCTGGCGTGAGAAAACTTCTCCGCAAACCATCCGTCCCGCTCGCGGCAGTAATACACACAAATGTGTAAAATTAATACAAGCGGGTGCTTACTGGCGCAATCGGGACGTATCGGAAGATGCACCGGGTGTCTGAACCACGTACCCATATAAAACAATAGACTGACTAATAGGAGATGTTGAATTTTAGATGCCGTTAAGGATAACAACGAAATCACTTTTCTGCAATTAAGTGTTGCCATGGAGCAAGAAAAGAATTAATAACGTGGTATAGACTTGTTTCTGTACAATGAAAGAATTCATGACCTGAAGCATAATTTCATGACTTTTTCATGACCGGTAGACACCCTGTAGCATGTACATGATACATTAACATGATACATGTAGCTAATATTCTTGCAACGAAAACTGCATGCACGAATTCTGTACCTACGTTCATTCACCTTTCCGTTACCGACAGGAAATAATTGTAGTAGCAGTTTAAAAAGTATATGGAACAAATTGTTGAGATCAAGAAGAGGTGACTTCCATACTTACCTTACGTCGTGGAGCCATAAGAGGACGTTTAACTCCGCTTTCGTCATCCACTTTAAAGCCATTTCTTCCATCTCGTATAAATACTTCATCATCGACATCGTCGCTTACATCATCGTCATCAAAGCTGTCTCGCACAGCCAACTTTGTTGTGGAATCGTACGATGTCATTACTACAAACGGAGAAACAAAATTCAGTGATCACATTTCTAACACAAAAACAAAATTAACATTTTGCAGTGTTCAAAACATCTAATTCTTCTTATTACTAATTTTTCAACATGGTTTTAAATGTAAGGATGACGGAACATTCTTCATTGAGCTCAATTTCAATGGAGAGAATTTGAAAGGAAAAAAAAAATCACTTAAGATTGAAGGGAACGTGTAGAAATCGCCCCGAGGAGCAGAAAAGTTTTGGTAGTGAGAAATACCTTACTAAGTAAGTGCAGAAGACAACAATGTGAGTCAGTAAACCACGACAGCTCAATCACGAATAACTTCCCAAGTATATAAAAAAATGTCTGCCTGGGATAAAAAAAAAATGTACCTGACAATATTTAGCTTGATAAGTTTCATCAACTGCGAAAAGTCTAAGGTAAAAGTACAATATCGGTAAGTCACAGATAGGTTAACGAAGAAATAGGCACACCTAATAAAGCCTGATTACGTCAAAAGATTTACTAACAATTACATCTGGTTTAGCGTTCAGATATGACTTCTTTTTTATTGACTTAGAAAGTTCTAGATGGTGTTCATACACGGCGGTAACGTAATGCATCGACAAATTTCGAGAGATAATAGTTCATGAAAAAAACCCTAGTCAACGGGACGGAAATTCCGCCGTGTTTCGGAGTTACATGCTGCTGAAAGCGTAGGAATATAAACTTCAAAGTTTCATATTTTCAACACAAAAAATTTTAGAGTTGATTCTGCATGTTATCGTCAAAGACTTCAAACCTGCTCTATCCAAAAATATGTATTCCAAAATCAGGCAATAAGAGCGTCCTTAAAGGAAATAGTCGATTGTCAAAAAAGTTTTCGTAGTAAAGTTAGGTTGAAATGACTTTCCGCATGAGTAAAGACGGTGTTCGATTTCCCGGGGTGGGGGAGGAGGAACACCGGAGATTTTCACGGTGCCTGAGGATTTCATCCCCGGTTGTTGCTATTGAATATCATTCCAACCAGGAATAAAATCTTTGTACTTCTACGCAAACAGGTAGTAGATTGAAACTAACTAGCAACCACTAGTTTTAGAATCCCCCTTCGTAATTTATAATAAATCGACAAATGAATAAAGATGATCCATATAATCACCGCTATCCAACCGGGAAATGACACTCTTTCTCACTGACATCAAAAATACAAAACGCTCATAGATTGTTAGACATTTAAAAAACAATGTGCGTCATATGAAATCTGTTTGAGATCTCGAATTGGCGCAGATGATTTTTTGTTACCTGCTTGAAAGTCGTCCCACTGATGCTTATTTCGACGCACATTTACTCCAGAGAATTACTGGGAATCCCTTACTTCCTTTGGGAAATTCCCTGCGCACTTAGAGCATAATTTTGGAATATAGATTTTTGCATAGTGGTTTGAAGTCTTTGATGATAGCATGCCGCATCAGCCCTACCGTTAGTGGTATTGGAAATATGAAGCTCCAACGTTCATTTACCCACGCTTTTAGGAGCTTCTAGCTCTGAAACCAGGGTTTGAAAAAAAAACGGGTATTTTTTTAAAAAACAGCCCACTTGGGCTCAGGCGGTTTTTTTCGGGTTTTAGACATAAAATGTGAATGTAGGTAAATGTCAAGCTGTGTACAGATCTCAGTCGGTAACGGTGTGGCACTACTTTTGAATCAGGAGGCTTGAAGTGGATCTGTTGTGTGTGTGGTTGGGGAGAGGGTGCGGAGGGGGTACTCACTTCATGGTATGTACATGGAACGGGGAGTACCCCGAGAACGACCATGCACATAGTGTTTGTCCACCACATGGGCAAGAACCGGGATCGAACCAAGGACCCCACGCACAAGAGGTGAGCGCTCTACCACTGAGCCAGCGCGGCCCGAGCAGAATCTGAATTGCCGCTAAACCTTCCGTTTCACTTGGCCTCTCAGCACACTAACCACCAGACCACAATAGACAGTGTAACCTTAATAGATTTTTTTCTTTATTCTCATATGATTTCCTGATTAACTCTATGTTCTGGATAATAAGTGCTCAGGGGTAGACTAGTAATCAAACGGCCCACACGGGAAACCAAAGAAAGGGCCTACCCACTGGTAACCAAAGGTTACGAAGACGTGGTAGTGACCGTTATGACGCGTGGGCCCGATAAAGAGCTTGCAAGGGCCCTTAGAGTACTGATCAAGTCTTAAAATACAAAGTATTAAGTAAATATAGTGCCTTAAAAGAATATGAATTATTAAAGCACTTACTATTAAACTTTACATGGCAGCTTCTTTTGTTTTTGTGAGGGCCCTACAGTAGACCTGAACTTCAGCCCTTGTGTCAAAATTGCTAATTTTTAAAGACCGACAAGACCTTCACGTTATCAGTAGAAGGAACAGTAAATAAGTGTGGGCTTCTTTATTGGGTAACATTACACTTCCAAGACAAAAGGGTCGGGGAACCAACCACCCGCGAATTCCTGGGTTCGTGGATGGGGCAGTCCGCTCCTGCAAGTGTACTGACTGACCTCCAATACTTTCTTGTATTTCAGAAAAGTAAAGTGCTGTGGATTTTAGACAGCAAAATTATTCTAGTTAGAAAGACAGTCGTGATTATATTCGAACAATCTAAAATGCAATGATTTTCTTTATTATGCACTTCTGTAAAGTGCTCTCATTTCAGTGATTATTTAAAGACAAAATTAATGAAAAAGAAAACACTGGGTTTTAAAGTGGTTTTTTTTTTTTTTTTCATATGTGCCCAGCCCGATAAAACTCAGTGCTGGGTCCACCTTGGCAAACCTTGTCTGAAACGCGGCGAAATTTCTACTCTGGTGACATTTTTCCTAATCTTTTGATGTATTATCATCCTTCGAATTTTGTCGGCGCAATACGTTATCTGTATAACAGATAAAGGATTTTTCCTTTATAGCTATATAATAAGATAAATTTACAATAAAAAGGAAGGAATTTACTTACAGCTTATTTGTTCCATATGAGAAAAAACACAAACACACACACATTCTCACACAAAATGGCGATAGTGGCACCACATAGCGGACGACGCATCAAGCTTGAAAACAATTGACTGCTGTATAGCGTATACATTTTTGGAACTTATTTTTAACAACTGACAACTGTATTGTGTGTAAGTTCGGGAGGGAATCGTGGAAGGAAATGTGTTGAAAATGCAAAGCAAACGGGAAGTTTAGAATTATTGAAGGTTAAGGCCAGATTTCATTTTTGCGCTTAAGACATATACATCCGAACCTGCAAGTTCTGTGATGCCTTCTATGTGGGTGAAACAGGTGCGCTTCTCAACATTCGTCTTAATAACCATCGCCATATTTGCACTATCAACAAACCGGATGCCCTAGTCTCCCTACACATCCAGTCACCCGACACCAATTTTGATCTATCTTTCCTTGTTGCCATAATACAAACATTGCCCACTACGACCAGCACCTCAACACGCGTCTGTGGGAGGGAGGGGGGCCTTTATTCATGGCTTGAGCGCAAAAATGAAACCTGCCTTAACATTCAATAACTCTAAATCTCCAGTCTGCTCTGCATTTTCAATACATTTCCTTCCACGATCTCCTCTCGAACTTACACACAATACAGTTGCCAATTGTTCCACGCTCCTGAAATCTACATGCTATACAGCAGTCAATTGTTCTCCAAGCTTCATGCGTCGTCCTCTAGGTGGCGCCCTATCAGCTTAGTCTTTTATTTCATTCGCACAAGTCTGTCACTTTTTCTCCCATCAAGACTAAGGACTTTCACTATCCGAAATATCGAAGAAGTCTATGTTAACTATTGGGGTGGGATTAACTGATTGTCAACTATGAAAAATGCGTAGATAAAAAAATAAGCGAACCTAACTTTTCCAACCTAACCTAATCCACGATAGCTTAATTTATAAACAGTAAATACTGTAATGGCAAAAGGAAAAAAAAAAGTCTCAGTATGACGCCAATAGTATTCCTCCGCGTGCCACCATATGCAGGCTCTAAATCAATTGGAGTGCGTATTTTACGAGTCAACTACTAAAGAGTGGTTTCTGAACAGATGTGTACGAAAGTGCCAGTGATTTTATTTTATTTATTTTTTATATAAACGAGTTGTATTGAGTGTATAATATTAGTCAGTAGCTCGCTGAAGTTTGGAATAAATAAAGTAAAGCTTATCTGCGATAACTATTGCTGTGAAGTGGTAACTATATTCTTGCAGCTTAGGACGAAGGGTGCGTGAGAGTGATGTGCATCGCGTAAAATAATAATAAAAAAAAAAACCTAACATGACTCTAACCAAGCCCTGTTCGCTCGACCGAGTTACTGTTAAGTGTTAGAGGTTTTTTTTTTTTTTTAACAAAATACGTGCTATTCATAACATGAAGTGTTACAATTACTTTTACTCTTTATGGCGCTATGTTTCTTCATCTTGATCAACTAAGTTTAAAAAATTTGCAATATATAGAATACTTTTTTGGATTGCTGGTTGCCACTAGATGTTTATAGAACCGGAGACAAGTAAAAACTAGTAAGAATTCAAGAGCGTTATGAATAAGGAAATAATAAGTCGATTTTCGAGTGACCACCAACTACGGAACCACAGACAAAAAAAGAAACTAACCTGCACTAGTCCATGGTACGAAATGTTCATATGTTGATCTAATCGAGTGCGTATTTGCCACCTTTAATATTCACTCGCAGCATGTTTATGTGTTGATCAGGTCGAGCGTATATCTATCGAAAAAAAAGATGACACAAGGGTTTTCGTAACGTTTCTTTTATTGCTGGCCGTCGTAACATGTTTATGGAAGTGGCTGTGATTATTAATGACAAGGTTTATGTTAACATAAAATAATACGTTTTTCTAATGAGAAGCTTGTTTAAAATGTGATTATATTATTGTTAATTATGAATTTAAATATTTCTCATTGTTATATTTTTAATATTTTTTTAAATTTATATTGTTATAAAGAAACGAAATCATTTATTCATGATGAGGTTAAATTTTACTTTAGCTACACCAAACGCGGACGAATACTAATGCCGTAACTTGTATTGAATTTCGTATTAAATTAGTAACCTTTGCAACGTGGAGGTTAGGTAAGGTTAGGTGCGGTCATGTATCTTTATATTTTTCACTCTCGGAGCCGATCAATTAGCGCGTTACTTTCTTGGTGTAGTTAAAGTAAAATGAACCCCATGATGAAAAAACAATAGAAATCATAAAATTTTAATACTACAAATGCATTTCAACGAAAACATTGAAATACACGAAAACTACATCGATTCTTACGTGACTGAACGATTCTATAGAGCCGGAATCGAAATAAAGTAATGTGATTCGTTCAAATGAACTGAAGTGAGTAGAATTGAAGTGTTCCGAGCATACATATGGTTCAGTAGGTGGCGGAAGGTGCGGGCCATAAACTAAAGTTTATCCCTAGACAGAATCTTACAATTCCTGTACATATTATTTATTTACATCTCTGCTTTGTACCTATCATAAATCAATTTGGGTTACACATAGTTAGGGATCTACACCGATGCCCCTAAACGAATCAATTATATTCTATGGTAATGACGAACCAATTTTTAAAAATTTACAGGATGAACTGAGATAATTGTGTGATGTTTGTGAGTAATTTGGAGCAAAATAGTAATGTGGGTAACATTATAAGTGAATAATGATGTTGTTGTAGTGTGTTTTTAAGATGTTTTAGGATGCACTGCATGTTGTGGCGGAAGGAACTATTTTCAGTAGTTGCCATGTGGAAGGCGGTAAGGCAGTGTTGAAATGGCGCGTCTTTATGATCGTTGTGACATTTCTTGCGTTTGTTTTATTGAATCGTATAGAAATGACGAGGGAAAGTGTATTTTGATGGTTATTTAGCAGAGTATTTATGTAAGGAATGGAAAACGCCCCGAAACAATTGTACACGATTTTCTCATGGAAATTGGGACAGTGTACAAGGCTATGTACTTAAGGTAAGTGCGAATAAAAATACATTTTGTAAAGATACATGACCGCAACTAACCTTACCTAACCTCCACGTTCACATGTTCAGTAATTGAAGATAATTTACGAAGAATGCAAAGAAGGAATTGTTAATAATAAATGAGATATAAAAATATATTTTGTAAAGACACATGACCGCACCTAACCTACACGTTCGTATGGTCACTAATTTAAGATAATCTACGAAACGTGCAAGAAAACAATTGCGTAAAGGTCTGGGGTGCCGGCAGTGTGTAATGTGCGTATTTCTGTGATTTTGGTTTGGTTTTAGAGATTTTAAAATTGGTCCGTCACAACTATAGTAAAGCCCAGAAAAGTTGTGTATTCCTCCAGAAATGTTTCGCGATTGATTTAATTTAAAAAAATACTTACAATTATACTTTCCCTAAAAGCACTTCTCAAGCACATGGTTTATAAAACAGAACATCTTTCATAGTATGAGCGAAATGACTATCAGATACATAGGTTTAAGCAGGACACAATCGTTCTCTGATTGAAGTTGCGATTATTTCTAAAATAAATAATATTGCGCATTTACATGAGAAAACGTATGTTTCTATCTGGGTGCCAATACAATCAATTGTCTTCTGCAGACCATTCCTTTCATATAATTCAGGGAATAAACATGCAATTACCATATTAACACTTGTCTACTACATAATTAACAATATTTATATTTACCTTTTTGTGAATTTCTTTTTAATTGTGAAATGACAACCTTCTGCCTGTTTTCATTCACTCTACCATCAAGAACAATCGACCAATAATTTGTCCATGCGTAAAAATAACGACCCAATGAGAATGCACTAAACGCCGTTGCCATGGCAACACAGAGAGTTTCGTGTAAGCGGAGTGCCGCTGACAATTCGTGTATGTGTGATTTAACCTGAATTACCTACTGATCTCGCGTTAAGTGCTCATACAAAACAAAATTAATATCACATTGAGACAATGGGTTCAGAAGTGAAAACCATTACGAAGGGAAGGCCTAAATTTCGCCCTTCAAGGATACATGATTACGTTTACGGTAAACAAAAAATTACCACAGTCCTCTTGTTTGATATAATCCGATACATAATATTGCATACTTTTTTTCTGAGTTTGTTTTAGTAGTAAGACTACATTACTGCCACAATTTCAATTAATATACATGTACATTTCTGACGAGAAAATAATTATAAATGCAAAGGTACAACAATGAGATGCAAGGAACTTCTTGTTCGCGCATATGTTGGTAATGTAGCCAGACAAAATTAAAATTTTGATGAGATGTGTAATTTGGATGCTCTTTGGATACTCCTCCAAACGAGAAATCACCATATTCAATACATTAATTCGCATCTGATTTCGAAGGTCTAGAGTTCTTAAAACGTGTTAAAGGTGACTTAAACTGATGTAAGTTAAGTTAATCACATCAAACCTAACATAACCTAACCTTCACTCTTTTCAACGATTCGGGGTAGTTTCCAAAGTGTAGCCTTCCAATTTATTTAATTCCATAATTTGGGTATAAGTTATTCGTTCTTTATCTGTTTCACATTATTAGATAAGTGAGCTGCGATTCTACTAATAATCGCAAAGGGTGCGGTCCTTTGACAGCATTTTAAAGGCACAAGAGTTCATTTTTGTAAAATATGGTGGCGAAACAGACAAATGCAGTCGGGAAAACTCACAGTACTTTTCTATTGTGTCGAATAATGTTTATGCCAAATTTGGCTCAGCTACGACTAACAGAATGGAAGCAATTTGAATAATTGATTATTTTTTAAAAATGGACTGGCAACACTGAACTACTGCAGCAATTAAGACTTCCAGCGGCTCTGAGCTAGTCTACCCAAGATTTTTCCTACGACACAACAGGCACATCTCTACAATTTATGGTTCATGCGATATATTTGGGCACGAGTTGGCAACACTTGCAGCGAGGTTTCTGGGGACGGGAGCACCAACAGTATATTACTATTGTGTCAAATAATGTTAAGGCTAAGTTTGGTGCTGCTATGTCCAAAAATATAGAAAATAGGTTGACAACACGTAGAGCCCTTCAGTATTTTTCCATTGTGTCAAATAATCTTTAGGCCAAGATTGGCGCCGCTAGGTCTAACTAAATGGAAGCAATTTGAACAGTTGTTTTTTAAGAGATGTGTTGGAAACACTGCACAAATCAAGACGATTCTGGTGGATCGGCGCTAGTTTAGCCAAGACCTTTCCAGCGACACCTGAAAAATCTCTATACCTTGTAGTTTCTGAGATTTAATATCTGGACACCGAGGAACTGAGTGGGATTATACGGTCCTTTTAGCTATCGTTCCCCTGTCAGTGGAACTAAAACAGGATAATGGAAAATTGCCGGAAAAGGGTTGCTAATAAGATTCCATTACTTAAACTTTTTTTTTTATAAAGCCATGCTTTCACGGCCCGATGTTAGATACACAACTTATTATTTTCATAAGATAAAATAAAATAATACCTGAGCCAAGCAGTACGTTTTAATTAAAAAAAACTAAAAACTTGTAACAGTTTCGCCAACTAACTAACTACTTGGCTTCATCAGACATACTAACTTACATAACCAACACAATTTCTAACAAGACAGCTATATAGAGATCAGGGAAAATCCCCGTCTTCCCCCGCTCCCCGATAAATCGAACACTGATTAAGCAAAGTTTCGATATGAAGAGAATATTATTTTTCGCACTTATTAAATTTACATTTTTAACATGTCACACAACATTTCGACTGCGTTTGTATTCATTATCAGTTGTACTGTTAAACATAATTTCTAGGTGTGTGTGTGTGTGTGATGTGATGTGTTAAAAATTAAATTTAATAAGTGTGAAAATAGTAAATTGTGTATCTATCATCGGGCCGTGAAAGTATGATTTTTATGAAGGGTGCAACGCAATTGCGTGTTCAGTGTTTTTGATCTTAATTGCAAGACTGCAACTATGTTTTGTTGTCATTTTTCTTTCTGTGATGCATTTATCAAGAGTAATAAAGCCTTGCTTCGAAACAATCTCAGTCAGGCGCCGCCATGTTATGGCGTAATCAATCTGCCGACTGTTTGTCATTAACATACTTTTGTTAGTATTGTTAACAAATGATAGTAAAAATGGATGGAAAGAAATAGTATAAGTGGTGAATAGCGTTTCTGTATGCCTTAACACGTTATTTAGTTCGCTTTATTCATTTAAAAGTGATTGTTACTTTTTATACTTCTTTAAGATATTGATATATTTTGGTGGTTTCAACACTAATTTATAGCAGCTGTTTTTTCATAATTAAATCATAAGATATCTTCTAATAATGCTCTTTAGAATTCTTGTATTTAAAAAGAATTACCTATTTTTTCTGTAAAAGAAAATGTGGGCTATTACATCCGACAATCGTATACATTTTTTAATAAATGCTAGTGAAGAATTTTTCAAGAAATTAAAAGCACATGAATTAATGGTGCTTGTTACTGCCATCTGTTAACAATTTAACGTACTACTTGTAGCCCGTTAATATATTGAATAGTTTTAATACGTCATTGTAAATATATATAATAAAAGCATGTAAGAAACAAAAATGTAAATTGAAACTATTACATTTAAGTTTGTAAGTAGGTGAAAAATAGTATTCTCTTCTGTATATTTCTGTGTTTGATTGGGTGGTTATTATTTGTTAAATATATATCGCATAATATGAATATGTTTTGTGCCTCGTCTTATTAGTTTAGGAGTATGAGGTTTTAGTTTTTGATTCTCGCTTGAATTGCTTCCACCATCAATAATTAATTTTCTTTAATTACACTTGTCAAGAGTTCATAAATTTGATGTCACTAAATTTGTCACTGAAACAAAATATTTTATCGTGTCTCCAGCGAATGACGATAACTATTTGCCCTCCTGGTATAATGCGCAGAACCACAAGAAAGTATACGCAATTATAGCTGATAACTCGAATAATTAATCAGGGAATAATCAAGGTAACCTTATATCTTTGCAAAATGAAAGATTGCGGCTTCTGTATGCTATGCGATGACTAAACTTCTCTCTATGCTTTATTTCTCTTCTTAATATTTACAATAGGACATTTGATATGAATAATATATGTACCGGTATGTACAATTATATGACAAAAAATGTTCCAGCTTATACTTTAATGAAAATTTCAGAGACAGAGATTCTTAAAGGATTGATAAAATAAAATAAAAAATTAAAATAAAAAAAACGTGTTGTAAAGAAAAAAGAAAGATACTATTGATCTGGCTTTGTAGGTTGATGATTCTAATAAGTTACTTAATTGTTGCTGAGCACTTAGGCTGAAAAACAATATCTAGACGGGATCAGGTCAAGGTTCTATTAATCCGTCACCCACACTAGGGGATTCCTATATTTAAACAATTGATAATCAGGCAAGGTACAATAACCTACACCGTCATTAAGTTACTATTAACCCACAAAAGTGCGTTCGCATGAAGACAAAAGAACTTACTTCACATAAGAAATCAGCCTAAGGGGGCGGGGTTCATCACTTTGGAGAGAACCGCAACGGAGGGAAACTGAACTTTCTCATAAGAACCTGCCGCAGTTCAGTAATAAGGAACGTAGAATTACAATTAATATTTCAACTTGTTCAGAATGCTCTAGTTACTAGCAACGATGATCTCTACTGGGGCGACGACAACGTTTCAGATGCTGAAGAACGATGCGGGAATAATTAATAAATAGGCCACATTAGTCCCTAGAGAAATCACGTTAGGAGAACTTTATATTATTTCCCACATAAGGGTATCTCAGATAAGAGATAGTAGCACAAACTGATAAATTATGACCACATAAGGCCTCCCTAGCGGAAGAAAATATTCAGTTGGAGTGGCATAATTCATACGGACGAAATTATATGTAATAACAATTATCAAACATCAATCACTAAGCAAAAACGGAGTTTACTATCCGATCACACAAGACTGGGAAAAGGAGGTGAGATAATTAGATTGCGAGCACATTAGTTCTGTTAATTCTCAACCTAATTTCCGCTGTTCAATTAAGATACGATTGCTGTGCTTACATTTAACAGGAATAAGTCATTGACGAATTAAAACGCCTTTTTGACATATACACGATCAAGAACAAATTTAGCATGACTCGTGAGATATCCTGTGTCCGATGCTTAAGTTTGGTTGCTACGAAAAAAATATCAGTCTTACTTCTAAGGGTACATTAACTCCAGAAGTGACGATAAGTTCAAAATGTAACTTAACCAAAGACATTACTTTGTTTTTTTGAGATACATCACCGATGGAGGGAGGTAGTTTGACCGACGACGGTGGGACGTAGAATGAAGAGTTTGAACGAAGGAGTGAGAATCCGTCAAGCGCCGAGGAAGCTTGCTATTTTATACCCCCCGTATAACGGTATTAAAAAAAAGTGTTAAAAAGTCGTTGGGAAGAAAACAGAGAGGGGAGAAAATGGAAAGTTTTTGCTGTAGAATAATAATACATGTATGAAAATTACTTTAACATAATATGGGGATATTCTTATAAACAATATATAAATTATTAAAAATTAAGTGCTAGTAATTTATTTACATACCGTTCTATATCAGCTGGAAAATGTAATAAAAAAACAATAATATTTTGATTGACACACACACACTTGATTAAATATCGGAGTAAACCGGAGGGTTACAAGTTACTCTTGAGTTTCGTGAAGTAAAATAAAACACGGCCTTCGATAGGATTCGAACAGCCCTAGGTGAAAGTATAAAAAGTTAAAAAGTTGCGTGCACTAACCAATTGCGCCAAATTGTCAAGACATCAAAATTGACACAAACTAGCGGTAAGAAGAGCACTGATAGTTAAGACTGACCCTGTCATTGTTTCGAGCAATTTCTGTTTTTAATAATATGTTTTGGTATTTTAACTTATTGAAGAGTGTTCTGCAGATTTGAACATTAATTATTTCGTTAAGTGATGATGTGAATGTTCTTTCTCTTTCTTGCTTTTTCGTCTTCAAACTTCTGAATAAGGAATGTAACATAGGGAGAAACATATAGCTATGGAAATAGTACGAATTGATTACGTCAAACCAATCAGAAGATGATTTTCGTAAAAACTTTATTTTTATATGGGCCAGTTTAGTAACTTTGGACTTCAGCCCGTCACGATTCGCCTTTAGCTGTTAAGTGTTAAAATCCACACCCATGCCCCTGCCGGGACTCGAACCCGGGACCTTCGAGCCGATGGCCTACCGCCGCAGACCGCTCGGCCACCCGGCCGGCAGATGATTTTCGTGTATTATCTTGGAATTTAATGGTGAAATTGAAATATCAAAACAATTTATTAATTAGTGATATCCGTTTAATTTTAATATTGTGTGGGTATAAAGCATGGAAATAGTAGGTACATGTAAATGCAGAAAATCTGGGTTTCATTTGTAATGTGTTAATGATAAAAAAATTGAAAATTTAGCTTGGAGACTTATCAGTGACATTCGTGGATTGTATATTTGACACAAATCCAAGAATTTCAAAGCAATACTTGTAATACTTTTGTTCTTTCCGGAAATACAGATTTTTTATGTAAAAATATCATTTCATTTTTACTTCAGTACAATAGTAGCTATAGGTGTCGCTTCAAGTATAACTAAATCATACGGATGTGCGAGTAATATAACTTCCTGTATTACTGTGCAGTTATTGTTATCCAATATCTAGTTCCACAGTATGAGGACTGTAAAGAAACAGGCAGTTTTGTTCACCTCAGACACGGGTTTTCAAGGAAAATAATATTCTACCGGTATTACTTAAAAAATAACGTATCACGTCTGAAAACGTGATTAAATAGACAAAGTGAACTCTTTTCCAAAGAAATAACTAAAGGTCCTGATTTTTAGGATTTTATAAGCATCATTTTAGGCTCTATAAAGATTTGATTTAGCCCATTTTAGGATTTTATCACCGTTAACGGTCCTCGTGAGGGCATATCCGAAATGTCCATAAAATACCCAAGTCCAGACAGCCCACGCATTCCTGCTTTCTACCTGTTACCAAAGATTCACAAACCCGGTAACTGTGGCAGACTTATTGTGGCCAGCTATAATTCCCCTACTAAACGTATTTCCACTTTCGTTGTATCCTTCTTACAACCACATGTTCAAGCGCTGCCTGTTTACATATGCGATACCTACCACTTCCTTGAAATAATCCGTAAATTACCGCCTCTCCCTTCCGACATACTGCTTGTTACCATAGATGTTACTTCCTTATATGCCAACAATCCTCATGTCCATGGACTTGCAGCTTTGGAATTCTTCCTCAACCAGAGGCCTAAACCTCACATCCCAACTACTTCTAAATGTAGCTAACCTAGTTCTCTTCTCTTACAATTTCACTTTAGAAAACAAACATTACTTCAAATCCGACGCACAGGAATGGTACAAGAATGACGTCTTCCTACACCAGCCTGTTTATGGGCAAGCTTAAACACGATTTCCTACAAACCCAACCGTTGACTCCTCTACTTTAGATACGTCTTTTGGACGATGTACTAATGCTGTGGTCTCAGGGTGAGACCAGCCTCAAAAGGTTTCTAGAACAGCTGAATCAGTTCCGTGTTTTCCAGCTCACTTGGTCTATCTTAAACAGTACAGTCACATTCCTTAATGTAGACATCGCTTTGGTGAACAACACCTTTACCACTTCTGTTCATATGAAAACAACCAAGACTTGCATTATTCAAGTTCCCATCCTTACCACCCTTCTCCCTTGCACTCAGAGGACAGCGCCTGAATTCTACCACCTCCGCAACCGAAACCTACAACCAACATCTCCAGGATTCTCTAGTCAACCGAGGCTACGCACTTAACCTCGTAACTAAACAGATTCGGCGTACAGCCACGCACCATCTACTCCTACTCCCAACACCAACTCGAATCCTCCGTCCTTAATCACACATTTCGTCCTAAACTTACCAAGATCAAACAAATTCTGTATTCTCACTTCTATATACTCCAATATAACACCGATACCAGATCTGTCTTTCCCACCAAGCCGAGATTAATGTCTCAGCATCCTCCCAATCGTAGAAACATCTTGGTCCGTACTAACCCTTGGTTCCATTTGCTTTTAATTCCCGCCCACAAATGTAACAGCGCTAGATGTAAAACATGTCCCATCCATATTACGTCTCCATTTATCTCTATCAGCATAGCCGATGTCAACTTCACTATACATCCCAAAAGAGCCTGTTAAACCTCAATCGTCGTATATATTGTAACCTGCACACTCTGCCCGGCATTCTATTTGGTGAAAACAGGTGGTGCGTTTTCTATACTGTATCCCACTTTCTCCGCCTGCGTTTTCTATACTGTATTGCACTTTCCTGACTACAATTCCCTTACTGAATCCCAGTTTTTATAATTACTTATTGTTCTCAGCTCAATTTTCAACACAAAATACCATTTCCAAAACCCGTTTCCCAACAGTACTTGCGCACGCGCAAAACGTCGTCAAATTTTAATGTAGACGTCCGCCATTTTGTTTTTCTATCTCAGCTGAATCTATGGTATGGTATTTGTCTACGTGTGTTCAGTGAACTTTTTTTCTTCTGTACAACCGAGGATGGCTGATACAGAAAATTCTAAGTAACTTCATTGTGTATATTGTTTAGTGTGTAATTGTGCACGTGATCTTCCTTTCCTCTCTCTTCAAATTTCACCTATTATATATAAAATAGGTGACGTCACTGTATACCAACATTTCCCACGCCCATGGTCTCGTTGTCCTTGAACACTTTCTCGGCATATGCCCTTGTCCTTGTAAACCAAGCACACCATTTCTGCTTCAGGTCGCCCAGTTTGTCCTCACCATGAACAAAATCCACCTTTGAGAACCACAATTTCCTGCAAATCAAAGGCACAGCCATGGGCACTCGCATGGACCCTTCCTTCGCCAACCTTTTCATGGGACGCCTGAAGACGTAATTTCTCAACTCCACCCATCTCAAACCTTTCACCTTGCTTCGTTATATCGACAAGATTTTATTGATCTGGACCCTCGGAAGGTTAATAGGAGCAGGTAAGGGGCTTCCTGAAGGAATTAGAGAGTAAAGAATCAAAGGGCAGGGGGAAATAATAGTAATATTTAAAAAATGACGATGAAGGGGAAAGGGAGAATAAAGAAACAAAACTGAAAAATAAAACAAAAGTGCAACCAGAGATGGAATGGAGAAGAGAAAGGAAGTAGAAGAAGACACTGCGCTGCAGAGAGTTACAGGCAGTTGAGGCCGGGTTCATGGTTGGCGGTAAGGATAAGGATGTACGTCGGATGTTCATGGTTGGCGTTAAGGATAGAGATGTTCATGGTTGTTGATGCGGATTGTTAGAGGAATTTGGGTTTCGCCAACGTAGAAGGTGGAACATAGGTTACAGAATAGGAGATAAATGAGATTTGAAGATATGCAAGTGTCGAAAGGAGTACGTCTTGTGAATTACAGGATGAACGAAGGTCAGACTGAGATAAAAAAATAGGACAGGTTCTCCAGCGGGGTCTGTTGCACTTGTCAGGTTTGGGGAGAGGGGGAGGGGTTAGTCCAGTTCTGGTGAGAATCGTGTTGAGATTCGGAGGTCTGCGGTAGACTATTTTGGGGCACGACGGGAAAACTTTCAGTTTCAAGTGACGCAGTGAGTATGGAGTGTGACAGTTTCAGGAGTTTTTGGAGGGTCTAAAGGTTGGGGGGGGGGGGTACTGGGTGAGAAGATTGGGAGCGGAGGAAGCTTCGCGGGGAGGTCGATTGGAGTTAGGGTGATCACGGACACGGTCAAGTTGTTTATGGATGAGGTGTTTGGGATATCCACGGTCAGTGAGAACTGAGGAGAGGGTACTGAAATAATTTTGGAGCAGATCATCAGAGGAATAGATGTGGGAGCCCCGGACATCAAGAGCGTATGGTATGGTATGGATGGGAGCTGTTGAAATGGAGATACTGCATACTATTGGTAGGTTTGATGTGAACTCTTGTCTCAAGTCGATTGTTTTTGAGCCAGATATCCACTTCAAGAAAAGTTATGTATTCCCTGGAGAGTGACGAAGTGAACTTGACGGGAAAGCTGCAGTTGAGGTTTTGCAGAAATGTTTTCAGAAACTCTTGTCCGTGGGTCTAGATCAAGAAAATATCGCGAAGCCAGTTGAAGGGTTTGAGATGTGTGGAGTTGAGGTATTGAGTCTCCAGACGTCCCATGATAAAGTTGGTGTAGGAAGGGGCCATACGAGTGTCCATGGCTGTGCCTTTGATTTGCAGGAAATTGTGGTTCTAAAAGGTGAAGTTGTTCATGGTGAGGACATAATGGGCTAGCTGAAGCTGAAATGGTGTGCTGAGTTTAAGAGTACTGGGGTGTGTGTCTAGAAAGTGTTCAAGGGAAGCGAGGCCATGGTTGTGGTGAATTTTGGTACACAGTGACGTCACGTCGACTGTAGCTAAGATGGTATCAGGTGGGAGAGGATCAGAGATAGAATGTATTGTGGAGAGGAAGTGGTTGGTATCCTTGATGCAGGAAGGGAGAACCTAGACAAACGGTTGGAAATGGTAGTCAAGGAAGGCGGAGATTTGTTCAGTGGAATACTGGAAACGATGGGTCTGCCGGGATTACCAGGTTTATGGATTTTGGGAAGTAGGTAAAATTTAGGGGTTCTGGGATTGTCAGGACAGAGTGTAGAGACAGTGCAAAGCGACAGACCCTCATGGGGTCCATGAACTTGGAGGAAGGTGACGATCTTGTTAAGGAGTCGGTGAGATCTTCCTCGAGGAGACGGTAAAAGGTAGGATCGCTAGGATATATATATATATATATATATATACCAGGGTGAGTCATATGTTCGTAGCGTTTTCATGCATAATGTGCAGCACCCGCCTCCCCTTGTACCACAGAAGCTTATACGGCGAAGTACATCCCATCACACTGTATGGTCCTTCGCTAACGTTCCACCAGTGGCACAAGCTCCTGACGATACCAGGCTGCGAGCTTTGAAGCAAAGAACTCAGTAATGCCAGTTGTCACATCATCCACGGGATGGAATTGTCTGCCCCGCAGGAAGTGTGCCATGGAACGAAACAGATGAAAATCAGATGGCACAAGGTTGGGACTGTAGAGGGAATGTGGTAAAATGTCCACGTCATCCATGTCCGCAATGTGCTGGCGGACTCTTCTTGACCTGTGGCATGGAGCGTTGTCAAATTGGAGGAGCAATCGCTTTCGGTTCACCAGTGCTGGATAACGACGGCGCAAAATGTCGTATACCCGTTGCAGCTGTTCAGCATATAATGTCCCATCTACGGAACGACCATGTGGAAGGAACTCCCAGTGCACCGGACCTTCGAAATTCCACCACACACATCATTGTCTTCTCTTCAAACCGCCCTCTTTGAACCACTGGCTGCGCCTCGGTACCTGGTCGAAGCCATTGTTTCCCGGTGTCAAGATAACGAAGAAAGATCCACTTTTCATCATTCATGATGATCCGCCGCCAAAACCTGTCGTCAGTTGAGTTTCGAAGCAGTTCCTCACACAGGGTCACAAGTTGTTGAGCTTGAGCGGGAGTCAAATCATGGGGAACCATTCTCGTTTGCCTGGAGCGAAACCCAAATTGATGCAGATGACGAACGACACTGGTTTGTGATGTCTGGACCTCATCTGCCAGCTGACGGGTACTGGTTCCTGGGTTTCCTTCAACAGCGTTCAGGAGGGCATCAATATCCGTCGTCACAGGGCGTCCACTCTTGGGCTTGTCATCGAGACTGGTTTCACCAGACCGAAAACGTTGAAACCACTTTCTAGCTGTGGACGGGTGGACAGTACCTTCACCTTCTACGGCACAAATTTTCTTGGCTGCTGCTACTGCATTCAACCCCTTTTTCCAGTAATGGCGCAGAAGCACACGACACACGTTTCTCCTCAGCTATTGTCCTGCCAACTGTGTATTCAACGCGTAGTTCCTCCAACACACCGTTAGCGCTGTCATCAGACAGACACGTGACACGCTTTCTGCCACCACCACCTTCACCTGTTCTACACGTTGCACATGGTTTTCCGAAATCGAGTGGGCGGAACCACCCAACGCTACGAACATATGACTCATCCTGGTATATAAAGTAAACCTAAAGATAAAAAGAAAAGGATACTAATATCGTATTGTTCTAGTTGTAAACATATGAGATATGTGTGAAAGAACTATATTTGGATTTCGGACGTTATGGGTCTTTCTTAAGGAGGGAGGTATCTCAAGGACATATGATAAACACGAGTGCGAAAATAGAAATGGAGCAATAGATAGATGTAAACAAAAATTCCAGAAGCTCAGTTTAAGGTAAAACTAAAAATTGAAAAGGAAAGAATAGCTGACTATTACTTATGGAGCTCGCAATTTGATTACCGCTGTAACAAACGTTCGCCAGTAATTTCTAAAAGCATGAATATTTATATAATGCTATCCCAGTTGTATACTTCTAAAATACATAGATAAAAATGTCATGTTTCGTCCTCCATTAGATATTTCATGAACAGAAAAAATGAACCATAAGAGACGTGCACACGGACTAGTGAGCGAAGTGATAATATTGCCACATAGCGGAGGACACATTAATTCTGGATCAATTTGACTGCCACATAACGTGTAAGTTTTAGGATGCGGTGGTGTAAGGTTATGTATTAAAAATGTTGTGCAAATGAGAGTGGCGAAACGGAGGAAGATGAGTGTTAATAATTATTGAAGGTTTAGGCCAGGTTTAATTTTTGCTCAAACCGTGAATGAAGGCTCATTCTCACTGGCATTGGTTGTAGGAAGTAGAATATCTATTATAGCAACACGGAAAGACAGATCAAAATCGTTTTTCTGTCACTTGGTGTGTCAGATAACTGTGGCATCTGGTTTGCTGATGGCGCAAAAGTGGTGATGGGTGGTAGAGTCAGCATGTTTCCCCCACATAAAAAACATCACAGAATTTTGCAGATTACGGTGTAAGTTACGGTACAGGTGTGTCATGTATCCGTAGGATTTTAAGGTCACTACTAGTGGTGATGATATTGACCATTTCGGTTACAGACGTGGTAAAAAGTTTGGTAAACTGTATTTTTATATGGGCCAGTCCAGTAACTTTGGACTTCGACTCGTCACGATTCGCCCTTTAGCCATTAAAATCCACACCCATCCCCCTGCCGGGACTCGAACCCGGGACCTTCGGGTCGTTGGCCTACCGCCGTAGACCGCACGGCTACCCGGCGGGCGTGCAGGCGTGGAATTCAGGCGTTGTCCTCTGAAGCCAAGAGAGAAACCAGTCATTTTCTTGGTGTGGTAAGGATGATAATTTGAGTAATACTGCATATGGTTGGTGATTTTTTTGGAACTCTCTCATACGCTCTTGGGGTTCAGGGTACCCACTTCTACTCTTCTGAGAACCTTGTCATAATTTTTTTCAATGTTCTCCACAGCCCTCATCGACCGTGAATATCTCAATCACTTTATTGCTAAACAATTGGGCCGCGACAAGAAACACAAAAACCCCATCTGGGCTTCCGGCGAACTCCCTGCACAACGCTGACTTCAATGTGAGTTTCCATGTGACTGTAATCTACACACCCGCTCAGGGAAGGAACCTCCATTCAGAGCTTGAGAACAAAACCGAAACCCGGTCTAAACCTGCAGTAACCGGTTTTTCTTCTCTACGTCAACATCCGCATTCACCCTTCACCCCTGACCTGTTTTCTTCCTAGCCTTTATTCCGTTTCTTTCTTTTCAGTATCATAAATCTACATTTTCGTTTTCCTTATTAGGTCTCTTATACTGACTTCCACCTTTTATGCCTGAGTCTCGTATACTGTCTCGCACTATCTCTAAATGCGTTTCATATACTGACTCCCACCTTCCTGACCGTTTTCCCTGTACTTACTCCCAATTTTTTTATTGTTCCCCGCACAATTTTAAACACAAAAACCGTTACCGAAACCCACCTTCTCAACAGTATTTGCGCACGTACAATATGTTTGTCAGTTGTTTTTCATATGGGCCTCCGCCATCTTGGCTTCTCTCTCTACCATTTGTTTACTCGTGACTCAATGATACTTTCATTCTACACTCTACTGAAGATGACGTAAGTCGAAATATCTAGTAACTTTCTAGATAGTATGTGAAATTGTGAACTGATCTCTTCAGGGAAATTTATTTACCCTCTATTCAAATTTTATCTATTAAATGTATATATATATATATATATATATATATATATACCCAACCGAGGCTACTCACCTAAGCTTGTAACCAAACAGATTTGCCGTGTATCCTCACACATTCAACTCACTCAAACCGCCAACACTATTCCCAACGCACCGGCTCTAATCATCCAGTTCCATCCTAAAATAACCAAGATGAAACAAATATTTCCACATTCTCCAATTCGACCCAGACACAAGTTCAGTATTTCCCACCAAACCCAGATGGGACAAGTTATTAAATTGCAATATGTACAATATTTCGCTCGATCTGTTGGAGCTCCTTCAGGTGCGCATAAGTTCCAGTGAGTCAAATACTAAAGTACATTAAAATTGCCATAGAAATCAAATGTGTACTCAAACATCACAAACAAAAAAGCGGCAACGTTTCGCAGAAGCGTTTTAATGTGATAGGAGAAAAAGTGGACAGAGAGGACTGGTGATAAGGAGTCGCCATGTTGTCTACTGGGTAACAGAGTAGCCAGGTTATGGAGGGGTGAAAATGACTAAACAGACCGGAGAAAACACCAAATCGAGAAGGAAGTGTGGAAGTAACTAGTAGGTGAAAGGCTTCTTAAAGGCAAGAATCAGAAGGGGAGGAGAAAGTAATAATAATAATAAAGGGGAAGATGAAGGGGGGAAAGGAGAAAATATAATAAAGGTGAATAAGAGACGGAAGGAGAGAATGGAGAAAGGAAACAGAAAAATCTACGCTGCATGGAGTTACATGTAGTTAAGGAAAGGTTTATGGTTGGCAGAGAGGATAGAGATCTACGTCTGCTCCCATCTCTTTCTAACTGTGGCAGGTAAGTCAGGATTCACGATTTTCAGGATGGTGACCCGGAAGGTTTCGTCAAAGGTGCAGCCGTGAAATGAAGTGTGTATGGGGAGAGGCGAAAGTTGTGAGTCGTATTCAGCCGTTTTCCATCCACTGCTGGATGAAGACTGTCCCCTTTTCTTTACACATATCTCGGTCTTCTGCTATCCTCATCCATGTAACTCCTGAAAAACGCATGATTTCATCTTCCCATCTTGCATTTGGACGTCGTCTCGGTCGTTTCTTTTCTCTAGGAATCTAATATAGTACATTTGTCGTCCATTTTCCATCTGTTCGTCTAGCTATGTGACCGGCCCACTTCATCTTCTTCGCAGTCTTGATTACATCCTCTACCTTTGTTTGTGCGCGAATCCATTTATTTGTCTCCCTCTGCCTCGTGGTTATTCCTAACATGCATCTCTCCATATATCTCTCTCTGGGGTATATATATATATATGGTCTTCTGTTGATAATATGGCGTTTTCTTAACACCAATCCAGCGCCTGCCCGCTCTGTCCATTTTCTCTGCTACCAGTTGAAAACGCTTTTGCGAGACGTACTGCTTTTCTATTGTTTTTCTGATGTTATTGTGCACCTGTCTCAAGAATCTACCATGTAAGTATCCTTTTTTTCTACCTGTTTTACCATTATATATATATGACCTACTCTGAAGATCTACTTTAAAATTATTTCAGCACCCTCTCCTCAGCTCTCACTGACCTTGGAAATCCCAAACACCTCATCCGTAAACAACTGGACCGTTCTAGAAATCATCCTAACTCCAACCAGCCTCCCGTGAAGCTCCTTACGCTCCCAGTCTTCTCACCGAGTACCACCCCCTGCCTTCAGTCCCTGCAAAACCTTCTGAAACTGGCGCACCCCATACTCTTTGCGTCAACTGAAACTGAAAGAGTTTTTCCGTCGTGCCCCAAAATTGTCTAAGGCAGACCTCCGAATCTCAAAAAGATTCTCACCAGAACTGGACTAACACTGTCCCCTCCCCCAAAACCTGGCAAGTGCAATAGACCCCGCTGCAGAACCTGTCCTATTTTTGATCGCAGTCTGACCTTCGAACATTCCGTCACTCACAAAACGTACTCTTTCAGAAAATTTGGCAGTTGCATATCTTCCAACCTCATTTATCTCCTACTCTGTAACCTGTGTTTCGCCATCTACGTTCTAGAAACTCAACTACCTCAAACTATCCGCATCAACAACCATCGCTACTCCTACAAATCACAACTTCCGCACATCCTCATACCTGAACACACTTCTTATCACGGCTACACCTTTGACGAAACCTTTCGAGTCAGCATCCTGAAAATTCTGAACCACAGTTAGAACTCACCTTCCACAGTTAGAAAGAGATGGGAACAGACGTACATCTCTATTCTTTCCGCCAACCATGTACTTCGGCCTCAACTGTATGTAAATCCCTGCAGCGCAGTTTCTCCTTCTTCCATTCTCTTCTTTCCGTCTCTAGTTGCATTTTTATCCTATTTTTCAATATTGTTTCTTTATTCTCCCTTTCCCCTTCAACTTTATTATTATTATTATCCCCTCTCTGATTCTTTACGCTCTTATTATTTCAGGAAGCCCCTTACCTACTCCTAATAACCTTCATACTTTCTTCTCCATTTGGTGTTTTCTCCAACCCATCTAGTCATTTTCCCGCCTCCATAACCTGGCCACACTGTTTCCCAACGTAGTTAGCAAAACGGCGTCTCCTTAGCACAAGTCCGCAATTATCCGCTCTGTCCATTTTTCTCTCCTACCATGTGAAAACGCTTTTGCGAAACGTTGCCGCTTTCTATTGTGTTTGTGAAGTTCGTGTACCTCTGTCTTGGAATACTAAAATGTAAGCACCTTTTTTTTCCTACCTTTTTTTACGATCTTATATATATTTATAAGGAGACCGCCTCGTTGGTCTGGGGTTAGCGTTGCTGACTACGGATTGAGGGGTCTCGGTATCGATTCCCGGTATGCCAAGGATTTTTCCAAGGCATGTGGGTGTGGAGTAGTGTCCACCCTGCATCGCGATGCAATTTGGAAGCTGCTATGAATTAAAGGTAGTGGCGATCACAGTGAGAGCTTAGGTTTTTCTCTCCCAACCCGTCTGGTCAGCGTGGGAGCAGTAGACCAATCTCCTCCCTCCGGGGAGAGGCCTCATCCAGTAGTGGATCGAATATGTCTGTGATTTATTATATATTTATATATAAGGTAAAACTAATGTCATATGATCACAGTCCCGTCCTAAAACTTTCACGTTAGTCTGTTTTTCCAAACTTGTTGCGTTGTCTGCTATATGGCACCACTATCGCTCCGCTTATTTGTTTTCTTGCACGTGTTTGTTTTCTGTTTCCTCCTGCTTAGAAAGATCCCATAGAGGTCGAAATACAATTGAAACAGTATGATGTATGTATCCTATCTTTCTTAAACGGTTTTATTTAACTTCATTATTCTGTCAGTTCGTTAGATTCAAATCTTGTAACACAATTTTAACCCACTTCTGCTACTCCGATTGACTTGAAACTTAGTAGTCATACGTAGTTCCAATGACAATACTTTTCTTTTAATTACCTTTTACTCCCACTCAATCCACACACCCTAGGGAGTAAAAGAATTTCACCGTTTCAATAATAACTCACGTCTACTATTCCAATCAACTTGAAACTTTGCAGGCTCACATAGTTCTGATGACATTATAAAAGTTTACAAAACTCACCCCTCAGCACTCACTCATGTAACAATTTTACATAACTTCACTCTTCTGTCAATTTGTTTCAAATCTTTTAACTCAATTTCAACCCACTTTCACTACTCCAATAGAGTTGAAACTTTGAGGTGTACGTAGTTCCTGTGACAATACAAAACTTTTGAAAACTTACTGCTCACTTCCCACTCAATCCGCATACTGGGGGGTAAAAATTTCAGCCCCTTCAGTTTAAACCGATTTCTATTACTCCAATCGACTTGAAACTTTGCAGGCGTACGTAGTTCTGAGGATAATACAAAATTTTGGAAATCTCATCCCACTCAACCCACACCTTCAAAAGGTATATAAGAATTTCATTCCCTTCATCCTTAACTGGTAAGAAATAATGTCTTCCAATTGCAGCCCGTTTCCACAAAACTTGAAACTTTGCAACAATGTGTAATAATGATGAAAATACATAATTTTGGAAAACTTACCCTCGAGAGGGTGCAAAAATTACCTTATATTTTAAAACTTATTCTACAGCACGCATGGTTACAAAATTTTATGCACTTGGAGACTGTTTTAATATTTTTTTAATAAGAAATGGTGACAAAGAGGATTGGTTGCAAAACACACACACACGCACACAAATTAAAAGTAAAAAAAAAAAAGGTTCACGTGAAACGATTTTATAGAGCATTGAAAAATAAAAGACTATTTTCTTACATGTGACTTTCAGTAAAATCGCGGGATGCCTATAAATTAATTAAATAAACTAATAATTTATTTCAGTTTCAAATCAGTTGTAAATAGGATAAGTACAGAGTTTAAACGCATGATTGAAATATTCAGGATGCAGTAAATAAAGACAGCATTGGGATAGTACTGTGCAGAGCAGTATATCAACAATTGATTGCTAACAATTCAGCTGTCATATTGATTGATGAATCTAAAAGGCTCGGAATCATGCATTGTGGTGACAAATACAACTTCACTGATTCAAGTTCATGGGATACAAACTCTATAATTGTACTGTTTACGATTGATTTAGAATTGAAAGAAATTATTCATTTAGTTTATTGATTAATTTATAGGCGCCCCACGATTTTATTGAAAGTCAAATTTAAGATTTTTTTTTTTTTATTTTTCAGTGCGCTTTTAAATTGTGCTTTTAAATCGTTTCACTTAAAACTTTTAAAAATATTTTATTTATCTTTAGTTTTACCTTAAATTGCCATTCCGGCTTTCCTTTGTCTTTTCAACGAAAAAGTGACTACTTTCTTGGTGTTTCTCTCTTTATCGAGCTACGCTTTATTTTTCTCTTGAAGAGTTATAAGTTTAAGGTTTGGAAACGGATGGAAAGGTTTGGTAACGAGAGTTTATTTTAAAAGGCATTTCTATATTTTCCTTTCAGATCAGGATTACAATGTCTCTGGTCACGTTGATCATTATCGAGCCGCTGCCGAAGCTAAGAAAGCAGGTGCAGATGTCGTAAGTGCTTTTAGCGGATTTTTTATTTTAAGCGTATCCTCTAATGAGTAGGTATTTGAATTGGAGGGATATAAAATGACATTCTTCTTCTTGTTGTTGTTGTTTGAAAGGAATCCTAGCAATAGAGTGTTCGCTGAAAGTAGAAAATAAGGTAATTTAATCAAGGGGTATTCACGTCATTAATTTGATAAATGGAGGGAAAACTCAGACAATGTTAGTCTGCTAAATTATTTTCAATAGTATCGTGCTTTGTTATATTAAAGAGAGCATCAGTTACGCGTTATTTTTTTTTAAGGAAACTAGATATTTTTATCCCAACTGGATTTTAATACCTCATAAATTACTATGAATTCATACTAATATGTGCATTCAATATATTTGTGTATATGTTTTTAATGAGCAATATTTAATATAATAGTACGGATTCTTTTCAATTCCATGACTTTGAAGTAGTCTATTTTCAACATTGTAGCTTCTGCAAGAGACAGCTTGTAGTAGCGATTCGTGGTAGTTCGGTACACTATGGTGAAAAGTATTTAAGTTTATTAAACTGTTGGATTTATAAGTCATACTGTTACTATTTATGAGGAGCTACTTCATAAGTCAAACTGAAGAAACCAGTCAGATACATATGCGTTAGTTTTATGTTACATCTCTTTATGTGATATCGCAACGGAGAAAAAGCCAAATATAATTATTCAGCAGTTCCAAAAATCAAATTAAATACAAGTTTCAACAAGAACGTGAAGACGAGAATCATAGTATCGTAATACTTGTTTTCATGGTGAAGATATTGTAAGAGTAAGTATTTAAGGTGTAAAAAAAGTAATATTTTTGTATCCCTATTATGTTATTTAAGTGCCGTAGTTTTTCTTAGATGTACAATTCTTTGTTCACTTTAGCAGAAAGTTCCTACTCAACATTTAGACTTGACTCTTAAGCCATCGACTGGAATATGGAATACTATATAAAGTGCTAATTTTCTTGTCTGTTAAGACTTAACTATTTTTGTGTTGATATTCACTAGAGCCCAACGGCGAAACATTTATATAAGCGTTGCAGTCACTGCTTACATTTTGAATTGATTTTAAAAAAAATGCTCGTAGCAGGCAAGATGGGATATATGATTTTTTAATTTGCGGTACCTTTCAAATAACAGGAAATCCTCGTGGAAATACAGATTGGAGACAATACGATGGTGATCTTTGCTGAGAAGTGGAAGATGCCAGTCGTAAATTACAAAACAGAAAGAACCGATTGGAGAAATTAACTATATGTATTGAACTGAACCCGTCTAAAACAATTAACGAAATATTACTATAGGTTAAATTTAAAAAAGAAGAGAAAAATGTTTATTTGGTATTAGATGCAAGCAGATAAAATGAGAATTATCAATAAAAGGATGTTTAAAAAAAGACATGAAATTAGTGTATGTGTCATTTAAATGGAAGATAGTGTGACGTGTTTAATATCCATGATCGTGATTTTGAATTTAATTTCTTTTATTGTTAATAAAATAACTTTCGTAAACAATTTTCTCCTTAATAGAATCAGTTTAACATCCGAAATATTATGTGAGGAAACTTTGAGATGTGAAGTGCCTGAAACTAAATACTTGCTTTTAGCATCCGTGACATGCTCATATATTCTAATCATGCAGATTTTTCTTTGTCATGTCTATATATTATTATCATATTGGCATCTGATTCGATATATTCTACTTCTGGATCTTTCAGGAAAAGAGAATTTTTTATATTTGAATTTTTATTCAAAATATTAGAGTGGAATTGAAGTTATGTTGAATCATGGTCCGTAAAAATATTCTTGAATATATTTATTATTGATGGAATGATATGGAGAGATAACTGTCAGGTTGCTAAGCTTTTCGAGATTCCTTGAAGGGCCACATCAAGCTACCCAACTTTTTGCAGTTGCAGTCATCCACAACATCAGCCAACACACCGAAAATCTAAAAGACATTATTCTAAATACAGACTCTTAGGCAAATTTCATCTACTGTGTTCCGCGTGCATACACCATTAACTACAACGGTGCAAAATTATTTGTGAGACTTTCATTCATTTCATGTTAAGCGTCAAATATAAGAAAAAGTTAGAAGTATTAAGAAAGAAGTCCTTGGAGGTGTGTCGATAACTAACCCCACTAATATCAACGTTAACACCGCTCAGGATAGTTTATACATTACCCCCCAACGAAACACGAAGTAATTCAAGAGTTTTATACATTGTTCAGGAATGATATGAAATTTTCAATTTGCCTTATAACGCCGCTGTTTACAAGTTCGTCTGTTCTACCGAAAAGGCATCCTCTTTCATTAATGCAAGAACAATTCAGATTACAATGCATTCTCTTTGTGTCATTCTTTTCAAAATTTAATATTGAGAATCAGAAGAAGCATAAATACCTTCACAGATTATCGAAAAACTTCCATGTATTGCTAAAATCTTATTCATTTTAATTTATGCAAAGTGACAGAGGATGGAAGTTCGTCATTATATAAAAAGAAGAAAACAGCGAGAAAATTAAGAATATTCTTTCGACCGCGAATTGTGAAGAAATCATTAGTAATATGTTAAACATTATAGAGAGACAAATTAAACAGGCAGTAGACAGTTCGTTCTTTATTAAAGATACAGAAAAAACATAATCTTATTGTTCCGGATCCATCATTACCCATTATATACGGTCTTCACAAAGTACGTAAACCAGGTGTTTCTCTTCTCCCTATCATTTAAGGTCTCAAACATCGTACATATCTACTAACAAAACCTTTTTTTCTAAACTATTAGGTACATTAACCAGAATTTCAAATAGACATCTAATAGACAGATAATTGTAACACAGAAGTACAAACTTATTCCGTGGACAGTGCAAGCAACAAAAAGTTGGTTTCAATGGTGATGTTGATATGTATAATTCCATTCCCATCGAATTATTCTTGCCATGCATTTCTCTTCAACAACAATTTGACAGCTGTGTAAATGAACCTAATTTCACTTTGCATCACTTCTAACGTCTTCGAATTTGAAAATAAATTCTACGTACGGAAAGGGGTCTAACTATAGGAAGTCCCTGATTTTGACAAACATCACTATGGATAATCTCGAATCGGTATTACTGTCAAAACCTGAATTGGGATTAAGTTCTGACTGTTTTGTTTAAAGTAAATATTTTAATAGAATCATAATTTCAAGTTGAAACTAAAAGACAATTCACAGTAAACATTGTATTAAATTGTTTATTACAATCAAATTAAGAGGATGGGTTGTTTTATATTTTGTTAATTCTCTTTAAAATAGTCGATGTTTATATCCACATTTTTTCTCTCAAGTTAATTAAATATGCTGACAATGCGTATACACTAAACTTTGTCATAAAATTACGCATACAGTAAATGTAACAGTTTTTGTGTTCTATCAATACTATTTTCAGAAAAGATATATTAGTGTTTGTCTGAAGAAAGTGTTAATAGAACATTGAAACTGTAACACCTACTGTGTGCGTTGTTTTATGATAAAGTTTAGTGTTGTCAACATATTTAATTAACTTAAGTTATGGATACAAGGCCGTTATATGTCCTCTCTCTCTCTCTTTCTTTCAAACACTTCTTTTTCTTTAAGGGAATTAAAACTCTTATACGCTTGTTTGTTTCAGAAAATATGTCCAATATTTAGGACGATGTTCAGCGAATTGGATCGTTTTCCACGAAATGAAGTTTATACTGTTAGCACAGATCAATTGCCAATGTTTGTTGATGGGAGCTGGGAAGGCAGACAATGGTGAGTGCTTTGTATAAGTAATGATGCGATGATATATAGCATAACTTTGATCATGAAATAATACAATATTAACACTGCTGACCCAGACAATTGAACCATTTGAGATCTTTGTGAGTAAATAACGGTAATCTATGGCAACAAATATCAAATACACGTTCGATTAAAACGAAAATTATCGGCAAGGTTCAGTTTAATAGTTTTATGTAAATCTCTGTAAGCATTGGAAACATATTTGTTAGAACAAACAAACCTGAATTTTCTGATTTGGGAGAAACTGTTGGACGTAGGTCATAATAGTCGAAGGAAGGTATGATTTGGAAGGGAGACATGGACGTTATTAATACCAAAATAACATTTTAGAAGTCCGTATTGGTTAATACTTGGGTAGAGACGTGCGGGAAGAGGAGACCTTGGCATATAATTGTATTTTATTTTGCATATTTTTCTCATTCTAGGAAGAAATTTAAGGGAGTTTTACGTAATATCTTTGGAGGCATTTATCGCTTGTCTGGAAAGCTTTTAAAGAATATTCGTTCCACTGGTATAAATCGTTTTTCCTCTTTGTATAAGAACTGCCTTCTTCAACAAGTAGTCGGAAACGTAAAAACATTGAAAATGAACTTATCTAAAGAAATCTAGAGGAAGGTTTCTAAAACTTCTTGTCTGCTTTATAGATTTATTGTGTGTGTGTGAGAGAGAGAGAGACGGGGGTGGGTGGGGCTGTACAATCGCTACTTTCATTTAAATTTAATAAGGAATTATTGTGCATGAGTGAATACGTATAATATATCATATTTTGTTCGAAGAGTTACGTATGTATAATGACTTACTTTAGTGTACACTTTAAGTATAATCCTTGTAGTAAAATTGAATTGCTTTATTTAATTATTTCAATCTTGTTTGCCTTTGTGATTATCCACAAAAAAGATACAGAACTTGTGACGGTATTCTTAGACTAGTCTGTCTTTCAATCAATCTATATATAGAAATGAGTAAAAGGACGCTAATCTCTCAAGAACCATACATAGGATGGACAAGGTCAATGACTCATTCAATTACATTTGGTCTGTAGATTATAGCAAAAATACAATATCATGTCTAGGTCACCTCTGGGCTGAGCTATGGGGTGCAAGTTCCCCATAAGAAATACATGGGGAATGGCGTGACATTCTATCAATAACTGAAAATTACTAATATTAGTGTTCATTCCATACTTTTCGGAGTCGCTGAGATGAATAGTGATAGTTTCAATACTTTACAAGCTCAAGTTCATCCCCCACACCAGGGGTTTGGGGTGGAAAGGGGTGACATTTTAAAAATAATCGAAGACGACCGATATAAGTGTCGAATTCATAGTTTTGGAGGTCGCTGAGCTCAACACTAACACTTTCGATGTCCTTAAGGTCCAAGTTAAGCCCCCCCCCCCCCCCCCCAGGCGTGTATTTTTTTAAATAATCGAGTCGTTCCTGAAGGGAACCAAAATTACTGGTAGCATTAGAAGTAGGGATTTGTTCAGACCCCTACCACGCAGAGATTTTTCCTGTACTTCCCTTGATGCGAAAATAATCTACATAAAAAATCCATTTAATCCTCCCACAAATCCGGGCAAAATCCCTGCTTCGAAGCATTCAAGGTCACAAAAGTTCTTTGCTGTCGTATAAAAGATTTTATTCTTAAATTACCATTATTTTTGAACGTCACTTTCTAATGCTTTATAAAGGGAGATATAAAGTTTGTTATTGAATTTTATCTTGGTATTACGGAATTTTATTTTAATATCTGGTAACCTGTCTTTTATTTTAAACTATAAATTAGCATTATTAATACACTGATAAATACTTCTGTTCTAGGGACCGTACTGTACCTCGGCCAAGAGTTGACATAGATGGAATTGATCGATTCAAATTTAGTCGCAGGTAAAACATTTGCTTTTAATAATTGCAAGTAAATTACCTTTCATTATTTTGTAATCTGTACACGCAGTAAACGTACTAATCGAACTTAATTGAGCATATTACACTTAATGTATTATATGATCAGCATAGCGCTTTTTAAAAATTTATATCACCTTGCAGCTTTACTTGTAGAAATGTGTATATATTTTAGCTATTAACATTGATGTTGCGTTTGTCTATCTCTTGGCTTTGAGTATATGTTATTGTTTTAATATGTTGGGACTAGAGCATAGATTGAGATTTTTGGAGGAAAGATATCTTGATTTGCTAAAAATTCTTTATCAACTTGGGAGAGTAACATTTATTTATCTCCTTAATTTATTATCGCCGTGGTTGTCTCCAACATTAATTTTGCTATCATTTATCAGTATTGAAAATTTATATTTCTTAACTTTTTATGTTATGTACTGATAAATATGCTGACATACCTTATATTGCACTTTTTATGATTGGCAGTTTAATTATGAAGTTCCTTTTACATGATTCAATTGAATTAAGTTGAATTTATTGTTCCATCGATCATGCATAGTACGTTTTGAGTGTATATGTATAACTTGCCTTAAGATGCAGCATCAGAACTAAAATAAATAAATATCAGATCTATCATTTCACTTCTCAAACATCCTGTGTACCTACTAGCAAAATTTTGACTAATCTTTTAAGGACACTAGCCTACAATTTCAAATGGACAGCTAATAACAGTTTCTACAGCAAAGTCCAAATTTGTCTCTTGGTCAACGCCAATGCCAAAGAGATGACTTTAATAGACGTTGTTGATATGTTTAATTCAATTTCGGTTGAATTAGCTTTGTCGTACACAAGGGCATTTCTTTTCAAAGTCAATTTCACATTTTTGGTAATAGTTGAAATTTGATCTATTTTCGCTTTGCATCACTTTTTACATTTTCTAGTTTGAAGATAAATTCTACACACAACAAGAAGGACTAGCTAGCTATGGGAGCTTCCAAGGGGATTGTCTGTTTTACTGAAGAGCGTTTCTTCTTACCTTTTGATAGCCACATGGTTGATTTTAATCAAAACAGGTTAACAAGACAATTTTATACATAACTTTAGTGAAAATCACACTGCAAGTGTTACAGTTTCAATGTTCTAACAACATCTTTCTCAGACGAAACACTCTGAGACTGTAACACTTGTGTATTTTTACAGTAAAGTTAAGTGTTATAACTTTGTCAGTCTGTTTTAATTAAATTAAGTATGGATAAAAGGCCTCAATATAATTATATCCACATAGTTCAAAATTAACTTGCAATTTGATTTACTTTCAATGCACTTACAGCGTCTAATAAGTTTGGTGCATGAGTTGAAGCCACGGTTATCGTATTCTCCAAAATTACTTCATCAATACCTTCTTGGTTTTTTGGGTGGCGATGGCACGTACTCACTTCCACTGGAAGATTTATGTTTCTCTGAAGTAATATATTTTGACAGTGTTCTTAGGAGTATTACACTTCAGGATGCGAATGTACAATGTTTCCACTTTAACTCGCAACCAAACACACAAAGCGACCAGTTCTTACTGCAGCATCAGCACCATTTTGACTGCATAGTGCAGTTCCCACACGCCATCGTAATATTACACTATCAGACTACCGCAGAGTTTTGCATGAAAATGACCATTACTATCGTGCTTAGAATTACACATATTCAGCTAAGAACTAATGTTTCCGCAGAACTGAGCGTTCGAGCTCGGGTACATCCCTTGTTAGAAGATTTCCAGCTTGAATTCGGAAAGATGTAATATATTTATTTTTAAATTCAAGACGAATTAGTACCCAATCGTACAAATCAAATAAAGTTTCTTATTTCCTATTACCAATTTTTACTTTGAGGTTTAATCACATAAAAAGTTTCCTGTCTGTTCTATCCTATTAGTAAATTGAGATAAACTAACTAAATCTATGGCTTATGGAACTCGCAAGTTCATCGCCGCAGTAACAAGCGTTCGCGATTGGATTCTATCCTGGGCAACACCAAGCCATTTTCATTACGAACACCTACTTCTCGAATATCTCTTCTAATATTGTCCTCCCAACGACGTCTTGGTCTTCCCAATGGTCTCTTTCCACTCGGCTTTCCAACCAAGATGGAATATAATCTTCATTTTTCCCCATCCGAGCTACATGGCCTGCCCACCTTAGTCGTCGCGATTTCATTATTTTTACGACATCTGGTGAATCATACAGTCCGTGGAGTTCTTCATTATGCAGTCTCCTCCATTCCCAGTCATCTCGGCCCGTGTATCTTTCTTAAAACCCTATTCTGAAACACACGTAACTTATGTTCATCTGCTAGGGTCATACTCCAACTTTCGCAACCGTAAAGTATTAGCGGCAGAATAACCGTTCTGTATATTTTCAATTTCAATTTCCTTGATATTAATCGTGATGTTAGAAGTTTTTGGACTGAATAGAAACATGCGTTGCCACGGAAGAAATAAGTTGAGATAAACAGTAAGCTTATTCACCAATCCTCCGTAGCACAGTGGTAGAGCGTTGGCGTAACATTCGGGACGTCGTGGGTTCGATCCCAGCGGCCGACCATCCTGACAGTTTTTTTCCATGATTTTTCCCCAGTCACACCAGGCAAATTCCGGGATGGCACATTCAACACAGGCCCTGACTGACACCTTTCCGAATCCTTTCCCCTACCCTACCCCATCCTGAGTCTTAGATGCCTAAAGGCCATAAATAAAATTCAAATTCAGTAAACTAATTAATTCATAGCGTACACTCTAATAGCCTAACAGTAACAAGGATTCCGTTAACTTAAAGCGACTCCGGCTCTAATAGTAACTTGATATATGAATAGCAAATTGAACGTAAAAATAGAAGTTTCTTGTACAGTGAACGCCAAAAGAAGCATTAGTTTTCAACGATTAGGAGATTTATATTAGAATGTTGTTGTACGTAAGATAACGAACTGTACAACTTAGAAGTTCGATGAATGCAAATGCTTTTAAAAAAGTGTATGAGTGCGTTCCTGTTTAGCCGACTGGTTTATGCTCTCTCTTTCGGTGCGAGCGGTTTCAGGTTCGATTCCCAGTGAAGCCAAGTGGGATATACTTGAAGTTAGAAGTAGCTGATTGCGGTCTCTAAAGCCAGATAAAGCAACGGTTTGAAGTCGTTACACTGACCACGTTATACCATCTTTGAACAAAAGGCCGCTTGGCAGGCCAAGTGCTTATATGAGTTGTTTAGCCAAAAAAGTTTTATTTTCAAGAATTAATAATGTTCAAGATTGTATAGTACATGATCAGTACGTTTGGTAGTTTTCTTAAATATTTACGTTGTTTGCTTTTATTCAGAGGTTTGGAACAAAGGCGTTATCATCCTAGAAGAAAATAATTTTACTTATTAGATTATTTTTTGTAAACTAATGCCGGGCATAAAGAGAAAACTTATCTTGAATTTAGAATGGTTTATGTAATTTCTGTATAATTGTTTGACTGGTACTAACAATTGCTGGTAAGTGCTGACTTCTGACAAATACTCTTTTACTTATTGTTGTAAAAAAAATTTTAGGTTAATAGAGGGCATCAAAATGAGTAACTTTTGCAATATAATGTATGGTCACTATCAATTCTTTTAAAGATAATATGCGCTAGTCATCCTGAGTAGCGTCTGTCGTAGGTTTGTAGCATGGCATTTCCGGTCGCCTTACAAGATGTCGGATTGAACCATACGATATTTCATCGTTAGTAGATCCTTGGAACCGTTTAGATGTAACCT
>JAGDQP010004424.1:13823-25266 GCA_022664845.1 Lepisma saccharinum
CTCCCAACTTCAGTGCTTTTGAGAGGATGCGCGTCCTTTATCTTAACCAAAATCTCCCTGCAGCACTACACCACCATGGTATCCATCTGCACCCTCCCACGGGGGGCTGCGCCCCCAAAAGGAAAGTTTGCCCCATTTATTGTACTCTTGGTCATATACTACTCTTGGTCATACACCTTCAAAGAAAATTTCGTTTCTCTACCTTCAATGATTCGGAAATTGGGTTTTTGGGGCTGCCATTTTGGATCCAAGTTGACGACTTTTTGAAAGTTTTCTTATATTGTCGTGATCTACTTGTGATGGTACATATTCAAGTAAAATTTCATTTATCCAGATCAAACGGTGTGCAAAATGGAATTTTGGGCAGTCATTTTGGATCCAAGATGGCTACTTTCCCCAAATGTTGTGATATTTCCCTAAACTAATCGTCATAATGCACCTTTATGCCAAATTTCGTATCACTAGCTTAAACGGTGTGGAAAATGGATTTTTAGGTCCACCATTTGAGATCCAAGATGGCGTCTTTGGATATATCATGTAATATTTTAGTAACATACAAATGATAATGTATAGCGTTACTAAATTTGATATTTCTAGCTGCAGCCGTTTAAGCTGTGTATTCTATACAACAATGGGTTCGGTGGCCATTTTGAATCCAAGATGGTGACTTTTTCAACATTTCGTAATATTTTCTTGAACTACTAGTGACAATACACCTTTATGTCAAATTTCGTATCTCTAGCTCAAACGATATGGAAAATATATTTCTTACTTCCGCCATTTTGGATCCAAGATGGCGTCTTTGAACTCATTGGGTAACATTTTCATAATCAAAAAGTAATGTTGTACCTTTATGCCAACTTTGATTTCAATAGCCCCAGCGGTTTAGGCTGTGTATTCTATACAACAATGGGTTCGGCGGCCATTTCGGATCCAAGATGGCGACCGATTTTGCTCATTAACGGACTTAACCGAGCTATTAAGCCTAGAAACAACATATAAAAATTTGGTTCAAATATCTTCAAAATTGTGGCCGCTAGCGTGTTAATATATATACTTTCATATTGTACCGATCTCAATAGGTATACTTTTCTTCGAAATCTACCTAAAAATGTAATGAGTATATGAAGCTAGGGAGAAGAGACAGTTAATGCTGTAAAACAAAGGCTTCAGAAAAGGGATATTTTATATGTTTAAAAAAAAGTGTGAATAATATTGTTCTTTCCAATAACGATAGCACATAAATTGCTGATGTTTATTTTTGTTAGTTTTGTTTTCGAAACTGAATTTTAGACTCTTCAAGATAAAATAAAGAGACCAAACTCGTGCAGATAGTGCAACTGGGCGTCAGACAGAATTTAGTGCTAGAATGTTTAAACTTGCAACCTTTGTTCCGTTCCTCACTCTTACCTCACAACTTAAGGCGCTACAACGACAAACGCGTTTTACCAAAATTTCTTCACATCTGCACTCCAACCCCCATAACGTGAAAAACACTCTACGCATCACTTTTCATTGCCTTTTCCACTTGGAATCTTCGCAAGCGATCTCTCTTAAGCCGTAGTATTTACGCATTTTGAACTTCTAGACACTTCAATGACATAGGGCTACGTTAGGTTAGAAAAGTCAGGTTAGATAAGTTTTTTTAAACTTAACGCATTTTGGATTCAACAGATTTTGACAGACATAGGGTTTAGTTTGGTTACGTGTGCTTATGTAAAATGAGGTGAGGTGTGGTTAGGTTAGGTTAGTTCAGGTTAGGTGTAGTTAGGTTAGGTCAGGTACGGTTAGTTCAGTTTATGTTAGATCAGGTTACATTAGGTAGTTTAGATTATGTTAGGTTAGAAATGTGAGGTCACATTATATATATATCGTGCTATTATTATTCTCGATTGCCTGAGGAAGAGAGAAATACCCAGAAGTTGGAACAATGCCGTTATCATTTTGTTGTACAAGAAAGGGGACAAAGAACGCGTCGAAAACTACGGACCAACTAGTTTACTGTCAGTCCCATACAAAATGTTCACCAAAGTTATTTTGAATCGTATTGAACGAGACTTAGGTTTTAACCATGGAAGGGAACAAGCCGGATTTCGTCGTGGATTTAGCACAATTCACCACATACAAACATTGAATGAAGTTATGGAAAGGACTAATGAATATGAACTTCCACTATGTTTGGGATTCATAGATTTTGAAAAAGCTTTCGATTCGGTCTCCTTGTCAGCAGTGCTTAAATCACTTGAATATCAAGGCATCGAAAGTGCATACATCAAGTTACTGCGAAACATTTACTCGACTGCCACTTCTGACATTAGATTGCATCAAGGCAGTGAAAAATGTAAAGTTGGAAAAGGGGTAAGGCAAGGAGATTCAATTTCTCCAAAACTGTTTTGTGCGGTCCTGGAGAGAGTGTTACAGAATTTAAACTGGGATGAAGTTGGAATTAAAATTAATGGCGAATATCTTCATCACCTACGGTTCGCTCATGATATAGTCCTGTTTGCTTCAAGTACAGAAAAACTACAAACCAGAATGGAAGAACTGAGTAACAAGAGTTCGAAAATAGACCTTAAAATGAACTTAAGTAAAACAAAAGTAATGTACAACCAACATGCTGCAAAGAAGGAAGTGAAGATTAACGGAGAGACAATAGGCATAGTTGATAAGTATGTTTACCTAGGCCAGCTTAAAACATCGAATGCAAAGTTAAAACATCTGATGAAATAAATAGAAGATGTAAAATGGCGTGGAGTTCTTTTGGAAGACTACACTATATTTTCAAAAGCAAACTTCCAATATGTCTGAAGCGTAAAGTTTATAATCAATGTGTCTTACCTGTAATGCTGTACGGCTGCGAAACTTGGACATTGAATGCGCAAACGACTCAAAGATTGACAGTCACACAAAGAGCAATGGAGAGGTGCATGCTAGGAATAACCAAAAGGGACAGGAAAAGAAATGAATGGATTCGCGCACAAACAAAGGTAGAGGATGTAATCAAGACTGCGAAGAAGATGAAGTGGAGATGGGTCGGTCACATAGCTAGACGAACAGATGGAAGGTGGACGACAAATGTACTACAGTGGATTCCTCGAGAAAAGAAACGACCGAGACGACGTCCAAATGTAAGATGGGTAGATGAAATCAAGCGTTTTTCAGGAGCTACATGGATGAGGATATCAGCAGACCGAGATATGTGGAAAGAAAAGGGGGAGGCCTTCATCCAGCAGTGGATAGAAAACGGCTGAATATGATATATATATAAACGGTTACATATAGGTTAAAGGTTAAATAGTTCTTCATTTATGTCACCCAGGGTTTCCGCCAGAATTTTCAGTTTGGAGGTTGTAAAGTCAAAATTGGGAGGGTGTAAGTGAGGTTCTATGGTGTATGGTTTCTATCGATTTTTCACAGCAAACATTTTAAAGTTGGAGGGGTGTTGTCGAGACTTTGGGGTGTAAACACCCCCTGTAGACCTGGCGGAATCACTGGTCTTACTTACCTCTTATTAGCACGTATTCTCTAATATTCGAAAATCATATAACTCAAATTACGCATCTGGTCGTTAAAGCACGTAGCACGCGCGTGTATAAAAAACCGGCTTAACATGTGTTTCGTGTGTGCAATGAATTATGATTGTGGTGGCCAATTCTTTCGTACTACCTGCCGACAGTAAAACTTACCGTCAATTAATAGAAAAGAGGGGATTCTGATCTAAAAGCAGTTTTGCCAACAGATCTGTTGTAGTAAAAAGTAAACCATTATTTTTGCATGACATTGAAGGCTTGACTTACCATAGTTAGAATGATCCGATTTAGGTCACATATGCGCCGTTTTGTTCGATAACGTGTTGTCATTTGGAAGGTAATATCATTAAGCCCTTGTCCCTATTGGCAAAAAATTGAGATAGTCGATTTTCACAAACCTCTCTTGAATCGAATTTTTCACCAGCAAACGTGTTCGCCATGGACAGGAACAGATGGACTGTTCGCCAGATCACTCGGTGCCAGGTCCGGACTATAAGATGGATGCATAAGAACCTACCAACCAAGCTCCCGGAGCTTCTGGCGAGTCACTATCGATGTGTGTGGCCTGGCGTTGTCCTGGTGGAACACAATGCCTCTCCTATTGGCCAAAGGTGGGCGACTGCTGCCTTCAGACGGTCCAATTGTTGACAGTATAGTTTCGAGTTAAGGGTTTGGCCGTAGGGGAGCAGCTCATAGTAGATAATTCCCTGCCAATCCCACCAAACACACAGCAAAACCTTCCTGCCCTCAATCCTGGCTTGGGCACCGTTTGCGCCGGCGCACCGCGCTTCGACCACGACTTCAGAAATGAGTCGCTTTTGTTGCGATTCAGCAGCGATTCGCAGATGGAAATTCGGTCCATGAGGTTTTTTTGCGTTAACTCGTGTGGCACCCATACATCAAGTTTCTTTGTGTATCCAGCCTTATGCAAATGGTTCCACACGGTTTTTTGTGCAATGTTTAGCTCTTGGGCAATCGAAACAGTGCTTACATGACGGTCGGACGCGACAATGTCCATGATTTTATCGACATTTTCGACACTTGGCCTTCCAGTGCGTGGTACATCTTTGACGTCAAAATTACCGGCACGGAATCGACGAAACCAAAATTGCGCGTGATTGGCTGTTACAGTATGAGGACCATAAACACTATTCACATTTGCAGCCGCCTGGCTTGTGTTTTCGCCTTTATCGAAGAAAAACTGTAAAATATAGCGTATTTTCTCTTTGCTAGTGTCCATTTTGATGCGCGCTCACACAACACTGAGTCAACTCATCACAACTATCTGAACAGTGTTTGTAGTACGCAATCTCATCGTTTGAACGCCATCTCGTTGAACCCGATCGGACTTATACAACGCGAGATAGATCACTGAATCCATCTATTGGCAAAATAATGGATTACTTTTTACTACACCAGATATAAAACGTGATTTCATATCGTTGGCACTTTTGATTTTAGTTCAACCTTAAGAAATTGAAGGCTACTTCACTCCTACGTAATTTTACTTCTTACACATTCCCGAAGGAAATTTATTATCCATTCTACTTGTAATTTTATTTTTTGACGCCCAGTTGCACTATCTGTACCGAAAAGGTCGAATATAAATATTACACAAAGAAAATATTCAGAACAGAAGATAAAATATGGAAAGATAAAAGTATCGTTTAATGTTCTCATCGTTTATAAAATGAGAATTTGACTCTCAGGAAGCTGAGAAGCATGAAAATTACGCATACACATGTAAACAATGCTTACTGTATTGTGAGGAGTGGAGTGGACTACATTTTGGGCAGCTGCCAGCAGAGCATTAGAAAGACAATTTACATACTTCAGGAAAAAATATGGGCAGTGTCTTTTCCATTAATTTTACTTAGAGAGAATTTGATTTACATTTTTTCATAAAATCAATATGTCGAACAACGGTTCGTACAGTAATGATAGACCTCCATCGGCCGGAGAAGCAGAATATGCTACGGATCCAGCCTCCGGAGGGTTCTTCCACTCAGATTATAAGAAGTGAGTAAAATATTACGGCTTATTAAATTTTGAGATACCTTTGGTAAATTATTCCCAATAATGCATAAATTTCTAATACATTAACTCTAAATTTGACCATATATAAAATGCTGATCGCTGTTTCAAGTAGTACAATTTAAATCTCTGTGGATATAATGGCTACTCTTTAGAAACTCCTCCGAATCGTTCGATAGAGCGAACCGGTGAAGGTTAGGTTAGGTTGAATTGGGTTAGCTTGACTTATATTACTTCGTTTAAGTCTTCTTTAACCGGGCTTGACGCCTATGGACCTTCGAAATCAGACCTGAAATAATGTACATGGTGATTTTTCGTTCGGGGAGTACCCCTAGAGCATCCTATATAATCTTCAGTGTACAGGGAATATTTTTGGCAACGCAACGCAGCGCCCTTCCTCACCACGTAGTCGGCCCCTACCTTTCCCCTGACTTTGTGTCTCAAGTTTATTACTGAATAGATATTGTATTTCTTCTCACGAACTTCACGTGCACTACTATTATTAAAATATTAAAGCAATACGTCCGGCATGCCCTGGTGTTCAAATATGTGAATTAAATTATTTTGTAATTAAAACTCAACGTGTGCCATTAAGTTACCATAGAAGCACGGACCCGACCGCTTGGCGGGCGGGAATAGGTGAATCAAGTGTGAGCTCGAGTCGACAAGCTCTGGGATACGTTGCTAAATACATTCACTGTAGAATTGTAATAATCTGTGAAGTGTTAAGATATCTTTCCTCCCTTCATGCCTTATTTCTATATATGTTGTGTTGTTGGAAATAGAAACATTAACGGATTCTTTACGTAGAGTATAATTTATTCCCAGCAGTGTCCTTGTACAGCCAGAAAAGGTCTTCTTAAGTAGTGCTATGCCAGGACAAGCAAGCTATCTTAGCACTTCCTATGTACAGAGTGAGCTTATTTTCATACTTCCTTTGTGACTTCTTGAGCAATAAGTTAGCAGCAATTGTTGGTAGACAACAATCTAAGAAAATCTCATTCCATGTGAGATCAACACTCATTTTAACAGAATTCCACCTCACCCTCTCGGAATTGTATAGTTTTTTTATTTATTTGCACCCGTGGAGTATATAAAAATTATTATTTTCAGTTTTTTGACGGAGTGGTTTTAGTTCTATTAGCGTTCAAAAATCACAAAAAAGTCAAATTTTTCGTGTTTTTATTTTATAAAGTTTCTTATTTTTCTTCAGTGGTTGGTGCTAGAGAGCTCAAAAAGGGCTCATTTTAAACCTCTTATAACAAACTTTCGTTTGAGATGTTATTTGATATAAATGCACTAAATTTTCAAATTTGATTTTCTCAAAATTGGACATCTCAAAAATTGTCAAAAAATCTTATATGTTGGTCATATTCGTTACTACCAGCGTAAAAATTGTAATTTGGGACGGTAATAGGATCGCGAGATTTTCGTCATATGCCTGCGAAGACATTTATGGTTCACATTAAGTATTTATATTTTATTTATCGCCCTCATCATGAGATACCGTAGCAGCACTACGGTTTCACTGTCTCGTTCTTATGGTTGTGTATCATGTCTTAAGTATAATTGTGCGGGTTTTTTTTCTTAATTAATTTAATTTAATTTTTTTTCTCACAGGCATGAGGATCTCAAACAAATGCTGGACAGCAATAAGGACAGTTTAAAACTAGAAGCTATGAAAAGGATTATTGGCGTAAGTATTAGTGAGAATGGTAAGAGTGTATTTTATCTTTTAAACTAAGATCAAGCTTTTACAGCCTCATGTTACAAACCCTATTTGTTATTCAATTTACGTGTCAAATACGCATTTTTAACGCACAACGCAACGTTTCAACGCGTCGGTAGCTATTATCCAGTGTTCTGTTAACATAATCATTATTAATTTTAATTGTTTCTTTTCAAACTTTTGAAGTCTTATTGTTGCCAGACCAAATTCATTTGGTTGTTGAGAACATTTTTTTTTCTTTAATTCTCTATATATTGATGACATTTTTCCATTCTTGGTTTAAATTTCTGCATTCGTTTTCGTTTACATTATCAAAATTTAGCAAATGCTTCTCTTACATCCTTCTCTACTACAATCCAATCCAGTTGAATTCAAATTCGAGAAGGGAGTAGGGCACAGAGTAAAGGGATTAAAGTTTAAGTTTTCACCCTGCAAATGAAGCTTGTATCCATCAATTTTAATGCGCATCCATCGATTTCGGAAGAAACAAGGTGCGGAGAAGTATGCAGATCAGATCGAGTAAATGCGTTGTTTTGATTAATTTGTTTTTGTTTTTCAGATGATTGCCAAAGGGAGAGATGCCTCCGATCTTTTCCCAGCTGTAGTGAAAAACGTCGTGTCCAAAAATATTGAAGTGAAGAAGTTGGTTTATGTTTATTTAGTACGTTACGCAGAAGAACAACAAGATCTGGCTCTCCTGTCAATATCTACATTTCAGAGAGCTCTGAAGGTAGGGCAGAAATCTACAAAATATTTACCTGTAATCATGTAATGGTATGTTTAGTGGTGAATATTCAGAGTATATCTAAATTTGGACGACAAGCGCTGTAATCAGATTTCAGTCAACAGCTAAAAGAGGTCTAATAAGTAAGTAGAGGGTCATACACGTTTCAGTTACGAGTTAATCAACATTAATAAAATTAAATTCAAGAATATGATGCGTATTAGGCAATCTTTAGTACGAAAAACTGTTCAATTTTGTGCTGGGTTCCTGAAAGTTTTAAATTTTAACTTCAGATGAATCCTGAAATCAAAACTAGTGTAATTTTTGTACTGCCTTCTGGATCAAGACAGTGCAGGAGACTCTTCTAATGCTTCTTTTAAGCTTCTTTAGTTAAAATTCCTCTCAGTTGGGAAGCCATATGTATGATGACTTCTTTACTAATAATAACATGGTGCCTGTATCTTTAGTAGCTAAAAATGATACCTCACGTTCAGGTTTCATGAGACTCTTCTATACAATTGATCTTATACAGTTTACTTCAAAGCCCCACATATCTTATTTCTTGTATATAGAAGTTAAATATGTACCAACATGCCCCTATACTAGTAATCTGAGGACTTATGATCTGCCTCCAAACGGGACGATACTTGTCACCCTATCGAGAGTGTGCACTCTTGAAGAACTTGTTAAGTCGTATAAATAAAAAAAGAGGTAATTTATATGTTAAAGATTTAATTATAAATCATACTTTCCGCTTTTCGAAACCCTTGTCTATGTATTGATTACATCAAATACAGTGTATATCTAATATCTTACACACAGTTGATGAAAGAAGAGTTCTTTGGACCAATCGTAGAAGAAAACAGTATAATTAAATCATTATCAACAGGAGAATAAACAAAAAGAACGTTGATTTTAATAATTTCGTTAGTTGCGCCAGCTACCTTCCCGTGTGTTGCTATTGCTCTCCCATCTGTTTGTCTACTTTTCAGAATTAAGGTTGAAGGGTACTATGAACAGCGAACTATTTACAGAAACAGCCGAAAATAATAGTTAAACATTAAAACTACACTTTATAAACACTAAGTGAATGTTAAATCATTTACGCAATCATATAGTGCAGTTATGTAACACCCGCAACCTATTCTTGAGAAAGGGCTGTTGCACTAGCAGGCGCGATCTTTCCTACATTAACACGTATTCAATCTGAAATCTTTAAGATCGAGGGAATTTTTTCTTGATTTGATTTGTGGAATTCTATTTATGATCATATCTTTTTAATCACCCTGTATGTGCGTGGGGAGGAATAGCAATGTAAACAGAAATGGAGTAGGAATTATGGTGAGAAGAGCTTAATTTTGTTTGATTACCAGACGTATTCGATTTTAAATTCCTTTAATTTCATCATTTTCTTACATCATAACCCCTTTTGTGTTACTATCATTTTACAAGAATTCTGTTTTTGACTAAGGTACACCTTTGGTCAAAAATATCCTTAAGTAAAACAATAACATATTGTATGCACTGAGGACAATTATTGCCTCAAAATACGTACCTATAAATAATAATCTTTGTTGTCCTCTGTTAAGGGAAAATTGTTCACGTTTTTATTCATATCTAGCTGATTTGTCCGCTGGCACGGGTGAGTAGAATGCGTTGGGAACACTAACAGTTTTGTACTACCACTAACACCACCATCTTAAGTATCACACTTTTCTCAAATCCTAAGTCATGAATACCAACATGAAACTTGATCTTGTACCTGTGTAGTACCTGTAGTTAAAATATGGTGTATCTAAATCGAAATTGAATTATGGCGCAACTCAGTTGAGTTAAAAATGTATCCAGAAGAGTATCGAAGGGAACTGATTCAGAGAGAAAGGAACGGCGCATGTGTAGTAAAGATAAATGATTGGTATGGAGTAGTATATGAAGAGCAAGTTGGAGAAGCAGTTGCCTAGTACCATAGATCTCATAATAGATAGACTTAGCACGCTTCCCCATTTCTGGCTGCGCTAAAACTAATGGACTTTTGTTCAGAGCACGTGATTTTGAATCCATCCGCTAGGTAGTTCTTCCATAGACCTCGTAGTAGAATATGACGTCTATGGCAGAGCTACCTAGCGGATGGATTCAAAGTCACGTGCTCTGAACAAAAGTCCATTAGTTTTAGCGCAGTCAGAAATGGGGAAGTGTGCTAAGTCTATTATGAGGTCTATGCTAGTACGGACCAGGAAAGAGAAGTCTGTTTCCAGAGATTGGTTAATTTGTAACGAACACTCATTGGTTGTCACAAGGACATTGTTTAAACATGATGAAAGAAGAAATACCTAGACATATCCAGACAAAGAGAGAATTCATATCGATTACATGCTAATCCCGATGCTCGCAGCCATTGCGAGTGAAAATGGGGCAGTAAGTGAACTAAGAATAAGTTTTCCGAAGTAAACAGACTTCAAATGTTTTAACGAATAACGAAGTTTAAGGTATTCAGTAGTAAAAAATAAACCTTTGGAAATATAACTTTCAATTTGCATCAAAGAATTGATATGTATGTACAATAGAATTAATATACTTAAGTTATTCAGTTATAATATAAAATAAAAATCACAAATATTCAAATATGTTATAAATTGTGTATCATTAAAACATATCTATCTTTTATGAATATTATGGGAAAATATTTTTATTATGAAATTATACTGTAAAAGGAGTGTCAAATGATATCAATTTAAATATGAAATATATATCAAGTAAAATGAGTCGTTGTGGCTTAGACGGTAGCGCGTCTGACTACGAATTGGTAGGCCCGGGTTCAAATCCCGGCCAGGACACTGGAGACTTTTCTCTCAGTGTTCCCATGCCTGGCGCTCTGAGGTGCACTCAGTCAGTCTCCTATCAAATTGAGTACCGGAGTGTTCTTCGTATTCCTGGGCGCCTTGGGAAGGTGAAGGCGGTCGAGCGTGGGACTGACCACCCCACCTCACTTCGTACCGTAGGTCAAGAAAATGTGGAGCGCTACCTCCACATCCCCCATGTGCCGTTAACGGCGCGTGCGTATCAGACAGGGGATTGCTTTACCTTTATTTATTTATATATATAATACACAGCCATATTCAATCCACTACTGGATGAGGCCTCTCCCGGAGGGAGGAGGTGGTCTACTGCTCCCACGGGTGTTGCCTGTGCGGCGTCCACCCAGCGTCGTGAGGCCAATTGGGGAGCTACCTGAATAAAGAGGTAGCGATCACATTTGAGGGCTTCGGCTCTCCTCTCCCAACACGTCTGGTCAGCGTGGGAGCAGTAGACCACCTCCTCCCTCCGGGAGAGGCCTCATCCACTAGTGGATTGAATATGGCTGTGTATTACTATTTTATATATATATATATATATATATATATATATATATATATATATATCAAGTAA
>JAGDQP010004424.1:25366-85237 GCA_022664845.1 Lepisma saccharinum
TATATATATATCAAGTAAATGTTAATCTGTATCACATAATTGAAAATTTGAGTCGCAGTTATATAACTATGAACGAAAATTCAGAACAACACAAAGAAATTACTAAATCTTCATGATTTATTCTCCTTATTGAAAGTGCTATAAGTATGCAAAAACATGTTAAACAATGTTATATTAAAGAAAACTGTGTAACCATAATCAGCTAATGAAAATATAGAAGCTGTATTTTTACAACATGAAGATCACAAGAATTATGGTAAATTATTTACATAAATAAATAATGAACAATATATATATATATACAAATAATATGATGCTTCATAATAAGTAAAACATCTAAAATCTAACGTATTCGCAATGAATAAATGTTCTTAGTTACTTCCGCGAATAAACAATCGAACGAACGAAATATACCTATGCAGTTTGTTTGTACATAATTTTGAATAAGTACTATTTCCGTTGATATTTATTGTTGTACTATTTCAGGACCCTAATCAATTAATAAGAGCCAGTGCGTTACGTGTTTTGTCCAGCATACGAGTACCCATGATAGTTCCTATAGTCATGCTGGCCATTAAGGACTCCGCCTCAGATATGTCACCATATGTTCGAAAAACAGCCGCACATGCGATACCTAAGCTTCACAGGTAAACATTTCGTTGTAATATTGTGTGTTAGTGACGTTAACAATAGATAAAGTGTATCTTCTTTTAAAGAAAGACTTAAGTTATGTTTCTGCTTTTATACTGCTAATTGAAATTGAAGGGGTCATAAAATGTGTAGTTGGATACGCTGCTAAGTAAATAATTACATTTCAACCTATTCTATCAGTCTTCATCAGGTTTAGAAGTACAGGTAGAAACGTATGCTTCATTACAATTACCTTTATTTTATCTAATCAAATGTAAGGTTTTACACGTGCGTTCTAGTCCCCTGGCGCTATCTGGAATAACACGTTCAGTATTGTAACTGAAAATTCTCCAATAGCTATTGGAAGGAAGAAAAAAAAAACCCTGTCAGACAAGTCTGAACTTGCTTTTTTTGTACATGCAGTACAACTGCCTAAGTCCATTGAGCGTTTAGACATGAACTGTCATGACTCCTTTACCAGTGCCATACCAGCATGAAATTTATATCACTTACAGCCAACGCCACAATGCACCACATTATTTTTCAAAATTATTATAAATATCGCTTTGAAAAGTTTGAGGTCAAAGATCACGTAATGCAAAATGATTCAGATTAATGTAAGGCAACGATCTTCAACAAAAGATGGCAGCACTACCTCCGTATATGTCTAATGTATTTTTATCGTTGCACGAAATTTCAATGCTGCTCCTACAAATTCAAACCTAGAGAGTTCTAACCTTCAGGGAAGAAAGTCCATAACCAATTCAAGAGCTCGATCAATGCCGATTTTTTTATTTTCGTTTATCTTCATTGTTGTGAATGTCAGAACCTATAACAATGAATCTCTTTCAACAATGAACCAAAAAGAAAATTAAAAATCGGCATTAATCGAATTCTTGAATTGGTTATGAACTTTCTTTCCTGCAAAAACTTTGTAGGCTTGAATTTGTAGGAGCAACATTGAGATTTCGTGCAACGATAAAAATACATTAGACATATACGGAGGTAGTGCTGCCATCTTTTGTTGGAGATCGTTGTTTTACATCAATCTTCAAGGCAAGGCAGTTTTATTATTATTATTATTATTAAAAGAACACTCTTTTAGCTTTAAAGTGAACCCAACATTACGGTTCTTCCTTACTTGCAAGAAAAGTTATGGTTGTTTAAAACTCGTGTGTCGAATTTATAAGCATAGCTTAGTTGGTAGAGTAATGGCTTCGCATTCCGGAGGTCCTGAGTTCGATACCAGCGGCCGACAATCCTGACAGGTTTTTCCTCAGTCTCACGAGACAGACGCCGTGATGGGACTTTCACTTTTAGGCCCTGTCCAACTGCTCCCTACATCTTCGTCCCGGTCTGAGGCATAGATATTGAAAGACCATAAATCAATCCAGTTCTGAGTTGGCAACCCTGCTACACGAAAAATTTACATCACTCCTCTCTATGTACAGATATACTTTGCTTCTTAAGCAGTATTATCTCTTCAAGTTTTATGAAATTTGCAAATTGTGAGGTCAATTTTTGTGTGTGTGTGTGTTTTGGCCCTTTTTATTAACATATATAGCAATTACAAACTACTTAAATTAATGTATATGTCCTTTCCAGCTTAGATCCTGAACAGAAGGAGGAGCTAGTTCATGTGATAGAGAAGTTATTGTCAGATAAGACAACGCTGGTAGTGGGTTCTGCAGTAATGGCATTTGAAGAAGTAAGTAAATATATTTACTATAGAACTAGAAACTTTTCCTGGCCGTTTGAAAGCCTATTAAAGACGTGAACCTAGAATTAAAATGATTCTTCACTACAACAGTAGCTTCTGAAAGGAATTGTACCCGAAATTCAATGTTCATTAGAAAGTAAGATTTTCCTTGTATATCCAGAGTGTTCTGAAGCATAAAATATATTAAGTGGGGTGGGGTTTCCCACCTTTTTCGTTTTACGTCAATTATTCAGAATTCTGTGTAGGTAAACAAAATGTAACTTTCCTAGACCAAAGTTCGTTTCGTATTTGAATAATGGGTGCAATTAGTTTTAAAGGTATGATACTAGTAACCTCAGGATTGTGTGTAGATACTTTTGGGACAGAATAATGTCCCAAAAGTGTCTACACACAATCCTGCAGTTATTACTAACATTTCCACAAAGCTAATTGAACTCATTATTGAAGCATGGCACGAACTTTGGTCCGTGAAAGTTAAATTTTGTTTACCTGCAAGGAATTTTGAATAATTGACGTAAAACGGAAAAGGCGGGAAAACCCCGCTGGGATTCGGCCTTAATGCTGCATATTTTAATCTGAATAATACAGGGTGGTAGCAAAATGCAATGACACTTCGTGAGGGGATTATTGACATCAAAGCTTCGTTCAATAAATGTTTAAACATGCGTAGTTGCGGAGCTATAGTCACTTAAATTTACAATTGACGTAAGCCCAGTCGATTAGCAAATCGCAATGAAAGTTTTATCCAAAGAATGTATTTAGCAATGTATATGATTGAGGAGTGGATTCTTCACAAAAGGATTTTATTGTTATGGAACTGATATTGCGCGGGAGACAAGTATCCTTTCAACTCCGTTCCTCCATCAAAAATATTGGCCAAATATATTATATTATTTGCTAAGCAAATATAGGGAATTTCATTACTTAATACTTAAAATCATTTCTCAGATATTCACAGATGTGTAAGTGGGCATGATTAATGAAGTCAATTGGCGCAGAAAAAGAAGGGAGAAGTAAAAGAAAAATATATAGTTGTATCCAAGAAAATCTAGATACATAACTTTTTGTTTACTTCTAAAAAATCCTGCAAGCTGTTCGTGCTAGTATATGTAATAAATCACCTTCCGTCTTTCTTCTCAAGTATACATTCTGGAGCAGAAATAATTTGCCAGTCATCCTATTACATCACTCTTCCCAATTCTCTCTTGCTTTTGGTCGAACGCCAACCTGTATATACTAAAGAATCGAACTTCAGGTTGCGAATACTGGAATAAATTATATTTGTTGAACATGACTACACGTAGAAGTAAAACTTGAATAGAGACGTGATTGTCCTATGTTCTTTTTATTTCTGGTTTTCCGGTTACGCTTTAAAAATTATTTATATATTCGAATTGACAATTGACTTTTTAAGTAAAAGCAGTTTTATTTCTCTTTTCAAATGATATATAGCTTCAAAAGGAGCAGAAATGATCCATAAAACCTATTTGAATTTTATTTATGACCTGTGTTACACTTGCGATTTGTCAGTAACAGAGTGGCCGCAATAAAACCCGTACGCATAGGCCAAAAATTCAGATCACGCGCCACTCTTCTCTAAAGAAAGAGGAGAAAAAAAATACCCTAACAAAACTGTTGCCACTATTTGGGTATGTAACATCAAGAGCTTCGAAACTCCTTAGAACCCAGAGGCAACAGTTAGACAAATAGATTTTTAAAAAAAAGTTTCTTTTGGACCAAAGTGGATTTATTTCCTTGAGGCTTGTGACTATGTTCTTTTGTTCTCTAATACGAATTTTATCCTTAATTATTCTCCCCTAGGTTTTCTCTAATTGAACAGAAAGTGATTCAGTAATTCTTTTGGGGGGATGGCAATACACATACAAAACCTTCACACATACATAATCTGAAATGGAGCTTATCTGTTCTTTTTTTCCTATTCCTTTTATATAAGTGAGATTCCGCGATTTACAGGCTTCACCTGTACATGTCTCGGCCTGTCAAAACTACCACACTGCCATGTAACAATGGTCTTGAATACTTCGTGTATTTTCCCTCTCATAGTGAAAAGACTTTTCTAATCAAAACTGTGCTCCAAACTTAATAAAGAGAGTCATCAGGAGGATGGCAGCATTACGTTAAAATTCTCTGTTATTCCCTCCTTCAAGCTAAGCTTATTTTAAGAGATGTAACACAAATTTTCACGGTGTAACGCTCGCTCAGTGACGTCTTCCTTCAACCAATTTTAAAGACCGTCAAAGAGATTTTACTGAACTTTATGAAAACTATCAAAACATTCTCGCAAAAAAGTAGATACGATTCTAAAACACTTGAATTATGTACAGTATCTTGTCTGTCTCAATGACAGAACCAAATTTTGCTCTCCCATGAATGGCAGAGGATTTTATCAAAAGCAACTCCCGGGTTGCTTTCTCTCCCATGATGGTTTTACTTTATTGATACAGTTACCAGCGGTGAACCTGGAACCATCTTTCCTTCTCTTGGGTCTGGATGTCAAAGTCCCTATCTTTAAAATAAATTTAGAAACTGTGACTTCTTGCCCTCAGTTTCTCAACCTGTGAAAAGAAACATTCACTAGTATTCATAACATTCGTGGTGGTTTAGAAAGATAGTTTGGAAAGAAGAGAAATTCATATCTTGGCGTACTCGTTGTCTCGCTCTCAAAAAAAAAAAAAAAAAAAAAAAAAAAAAAAAAAAATCTCTTACCAAGAATACCTTCTTATTCCTGCTGCAAGTCAGTGTACTACATTTTCGTCTCCATGGTGCTGCTGGACAGTCAAATAGCCATCACACCACACACTAACTAACTAACTCTTTGGCTTATGGAACTCGCAAGTTCATCGCCGCAGTAACAAACGTTCGCCATTGGATTCTATCCTGGGCAACATCAAGTCAGTTTTTATCACGAACATCTACTTCTCGAAGATCTCTTCTAATATTGTTCTCCCAACGACGTCTCGGTCTTTCCAATGGCCTCCTTCCATCCAGGATAGAATATAATCTTCGCTTTTCCCCCAATCTCTAACTCTTATATTTTTATTTCCTGTGTTTCGGCTTGTTATTTTGTATTTTGTTTTATGTATGTTTACCTGTAGACCTATCTCATCGCACGCTTGTACTAAGACATCGGTGTTGCTTTGTAGTGCATCTATATCGTCCCCTATTAAATCACACCACACACGCTGCTCTTAGATCCGACTCCATATAAGACAAAGGTAGCTGTTACATATGGTAAATACAGAGTTTGCCCTTCCTGAAAGCTCATTGGCTGTAGCCCCCCTCCCCCCCAAATTACATATATTCGACTTGGAATGTTGAGTACACTCTGAAAATAAAATTTTCTGTACTATGTTAAGAAAAAGAATTGCATCGCTACAAGTTACGTAGAAAATACATAGAAATACAGTTACAACAGAAGAGATTAATTAATATGAAAAACAAATTATTATATATCAGAACACACGCGATTTTCACTATAATAAAACAACTTAATTAATAATAATATCAAGTACAAATATTTAAATATAGAACAATCGGACCCGCCAGTCACTACCTAACCAACCAATCTATAATTATACCCCTACATATAAAAGATTGATTAATATGCAGTTTATTTACAGTATCAAAGTAACCACAGGTGCCCTGTGCGTTACACCTATTGTCGTCTTTGGCTCAGGCCGAATAAAACCTGTTGTGGTAGAATAGCAGGCGAATTTGTCGCATCATAACGACGAGATCTCTTGTTCAAACACAGGGACACACATCCTATAATTTTTACCTGACTTATCTTGGATGATACCTTTAAATAAAGCCATGGCCGTTAGGCCTCATTCCTTCCACAGATTGATTGAAGTTTATATCATGTCTAAATGTAGTCGTAAGTTGCTAAGATGCTGTAAAAACCATGAATATAAAGTTTCAATTCATTTTTTTTTTTTTTTACAGGTCTGTCCAGAAAGGATTGATTTAATCCATAAAAACTACAGAAAGTTGTGTAATCTGCTGGTGGATGTTGATGAGTGGGGTCAGGTGATCATAATCAACATGCTGACACGCTATGCGCGAACTCAGTTTACGGATCCTAATGTGGATGTAAGTCTTCTGAAGAACTTTTGTTTTGTCTGTCTATATAAAAAATATCCTAAACGTGTATGTTGTCTCGTGTAACAGTTCTCTTGTAGTGGGTTGGATAACATTTGAATGTGAATTTTTATTTATGGCTTTAGGCATCTAAACCTCAGCTCTTCAGGCCGTAATAGGAAAAGGGGAAGGTGTATGCCAGGACCTAAGTTGAAGGTACCATCTCGGTATTTGCCTGGTGTGACTAAGGAAAGACCTCAGTCAGCATGGTCGGGCTCTGGGATTGAACCCACGAACGCCTGAATGCTACGCCAACGCTCTACCACTGAGGAGGCCGCTCGGTAGGTAGGAAGACAGTGCTGTGTTGAAACAAAGTGCCAGACCAGAGTTAATGAAGGGAAACATATGGGAAAGGACTGCGAATTTTGTCAGATGCGGACTGCGTTGTTGGCACTAGCTGCATTATTGTGCTATCAAGGAACCCTTGGAGCCGTAGCCGATTATTAGTAGAATCGCTGTCCTTGTTCATAATTGAAATTTCTTTTGTACGTACATTCTTCGCGCTGCATGCATACTATTAATATTATGTTGATAACGTTACGAATAATTTAAATGTCTTTTTTACTACTTAATTTGTGAATTTTGTAGGTTTTTCATCCGGGGCTATTATGAAACCCACCCACCCCAAAAAAAATAATCTTTTGCTATAACGCTATTATTCATGAAGATAGGATGGCCTAAAATGCAGATTATGTGGAATGTTGTTACTATATTCCTATTTGTGTAAAAGTAAGAAGCTACGGAAAATTAAAATAAACTTTCACAGTAGTTTCTTGTTTGGGATTAATGTGAAACGTCTCTCTGGATATTGTAAAAGACCCATAGTAACTAAATGCCACAAACCTGAGAAAAATATAGGATTGTTAGGGAACAATAGGAAAGTGTTATCTGTGTACGTTTCAGAAAAATCGATAGAGCAATTCGTGAACGAGAAGTGAATTCTTAATTACATGTTGTAATCAAACAGAAACATACTAAAGTGAAGATGAGTGTGTACTTAGGACTTGAACTGTGTTAGTACAATTTTGTGCTTTTCGTTATGGTGTACAAGTTAAAGTTACTAAAATCAGCCACAAGATTTTACTGGGGAATACAAATTCTCAATGAGTGAAATAGAGATGATCGTAAGAATTTACTGAGAAGGTACTATTAGCGTAACCAAGGTTTGAATATCTAATATACATCTGTTCTTGTACTCGTCTTAGGATAAAGATTCTACAAGAAATGTCCTAGTATTTATGACTCGAATAGTTACTGAGTCACGTTTGAGGTATTAAAATGTCACTTGTCGTTAGGTGCCTTAAACTCGTGTTTGGTGCTCTGTTGTCTTTTTTTTTTATTGTACTTTTTCCTTCAGTTTGGTTAGTCCTGTTTGTTTTCTTTTAGGTAAATTTCGAAGAAAATATACCTATTGAGATCGGTACGATATGAAACTGTATATTTATATATATATTTATATATTAACACGCTAGCGGCCATAATTTTGAAGATTTTTGAACCAAATTTTTATATGTTGTTTGTAGGCTTAATAGCTCGGTTAAGTTCGTTAATGAGCAAAATCGGTCGCCATCTTGGATCCAAAATGGCCGCCGAACCCATTGTTGTATAGAATACACAGCCTAAACCGCTGGGGCCATTGAAATCAAATTTGGCATGAAGGTACAACATCACTTTCTGATTATAAAAATGTTACCTAATGAGTTCAAAGACGCAATCTTGGATCCAAAATGACGGACCTAAAAATCCATTTTCCACACCGTTTGAGCTAGAGATACGAAATTTGGCATAAAGGTGCATTATGACGAGTAGCGTAGGGAAATATCACAACATTTGGGAAAAGTCGCCATCTTGGATCCAAAATGACCGCCCAAAATCCCATTTTGCACACCGTTTGAGCTGGATAAATGAAATTTTACTTGAAGTTGTACTATCACAAGCAGGTTACGACAAAATAAGAAAACTTTCAAAAAGTCGTCAACTTGGATCCAAAATGGCCGCCCCAAAAACCCAATTTCCAAATCATTGAAGGTAGAGAAACGAAATTTTCAATGAAAGTGTATGACCAAGAGTAGGTTACAATAAATGGGGCAAATCTTCCCTTTGGGGGCGCAGCCAACCGTGGGAGGGTGAAGATGTACTCCGTGGTGGTGTAGTGCTGCAGGGAGATTTTGGTTAAGATAAAGGAGGCGCATCCTCTCAAAAGCACTGAAGTTGGGGGGCCCCGGCTCCCAGCGAAACTTCGATATCTACCTCAGCCTGTAGGCCTACCGAAAGGGATTTTTTTTTTAAATGTATAGTAATGGGTGTTCATTGTACTCCTTGTAGTTAGATAATCAGTTATCAGAATCCCATGAAATAAGAGATGGCCGTACCTAAGTCAAAGGTCGAAAATTTCATTTGAAGTTTCGACGGCTTACGTTGAATATCCTGACATTGTGTTACTTCTCGTCTGATTACTGTACCGAGCCGCCGTAGCTGAGTGGTCGTGGGTTCGATTCCAGCGGCCGACTAGCCTAACTGAGAATTTCCTTAGTCACACCAGGCAAATGCCGGGATGGCACCTTCAAAACAGGCCCTGGCCGACACCTTCCCGAATCCTTTTCCCTCCCCATATCTCGGCCTGTGCCTTAGATGCCTAAAGGCCATAAATAAAATTCAATACGTCTCTGTAGGTCAGGGGTCAGTAGAATTTGGTTTTGGGAGGGGTCCAAGGCGTATCTGGGCATGAAATGTATGTTAAATATATATAATTACGCCTGAAGTTATACTATTTTTCCATAAAACTAAGTTTGAGGGGAGGGGGGGGGGTCCGGACCCACCCCCTAAATACGTGCTTGAAGGACTCTGTAGGTCTTTGTATTTATAATGACACATAAATTTATTATTAGTAACTGTACTACCACCACCGCTAATTGACATAAAATGGATGAGACTGCGAATTTCTCTCTTTTGTATTTCAGTGATATACAGCGAGAAATATCAGTGTTTTGTAGTACTATTTTTGTGTAGAAATTTTCATGACAACTTTATCCGATAGAAATGTAATTTCAGGATGTGGGCGATGAGCCTGAGAATAAACCGTTTTATGATGATGAAAATGATGATGATGATGATGATGAGAGTGAGAAACACAAAGTGAAGAAATCTTATACTGTAGATACAGATCATCGATTACTTTTAAGGAATACCAAACCTCTGCTCCAGAGTCGAAATGCATCGGTAAGTTTCGTCAATTTTTTTACTAAAATATTTGTCTGTTTGAGTATTTTGTTTGTATGTAATGTATTCTGCATAATATTTAGACAGGGTGTGACAGAGACAGAGTTGTGTGTGAATTAATGACTGACTGATTCACTCTCTCTCTCTCACACACACACACAGTCTCTCTCTCTCTGTCTGTCTGTCTGTAATATACAGGCTGGAAAAAGGATATTAGAATTGCGCTTCGTTTTTGAGATACAGGATTTCCAACTTGCAGCCTTAAATTGACTCATTACAATGGTAAACTTAACATTTTGGTGATGTCATCAGGTTGTCAGTGCTGCCAACCTACTATATCGTTTAAATTTTGGGGGTTAAGGAAGAACACAGAGCCTGCCAGTATCTTGTAGACATTCTGTATGTACAATCGACGCCGAAAGTTCTAATTCAAATTCTTTTATTGCCGGAACATTAATATATTTACATACTAATGTATGGCATTGTCATTTCTTTCCGAATAACAAATCAGTGGACTTATTTGATTACAGTTTCCTGTAATTTAAAAAAGAAAAAGTAGTACACGTATCGATGTATTCATTGTAGAGTAACTCACAAAAGAAATGTTATGAAAGGGAAACAACTTTTGATTTATAAAATACGGCGGATAAAAAAAATCGAAATTGAAAAAGTTTCTCGAAGTTCATACTGAGTTTTTAATGAATATTTTCCTTGTTGAGATTGTTAATTTGTGTTCTGAGCTGTCATCATCTTGAACAGGGTGTTTACAGATCATGAAACTGATAAAGATAAGTTACGAAATTGAATTTCAGGTCATGAATTGAGTCAGGTAAACCTTGTAATCTGTAGCTCTTTTTAATGATACACTTGAAGCGTGTTTGATATTATTGTTACAACAAGATGTGTTAAGAAATATGATTACCCAAGGGACTCATATCTTGGGATTTTGGGTATGGCAATCCAGGGTTCCCTAGATGGTCCCAACAATTCTTTATCTTCTTGTAGCGTGCTAAAGTCATCAATTTGGCTCCCGTGAATTCTGTAGAAACCCTATAGAAAATTTTTTCATCGTTCATTTTGTATTAATCTTAGTTGCTTTTTCTTTTTTAAAAAAAGTTAAAAGTTTATTGAAAACGGAGTAGTAGAATTTCTGTTGTAAATTAATTATTGTTGTCTTTGTGTTAATGTTCACAGGTTGTAATGGGAGTTGCACAATTATATCATCATTTGGCTCCCAAAGGTGAAGTTAATATCGTTGCTAAAGCTCTTATTCGTCTGCTTAGATCTCATCGGGAAGTGCAATCAATTGTTCTTAACTGCATTGCTTCTATTTCTACGAAACGAAAAGTAAGTATTTTCTCATTTTATTCTCTCTTTTTTGTAACAATTCCTTCTGAAATATCTTGCCTAAAATTATCTGTGGTTTCTGTAAAATAATATACACTGAAACTTCCGATAACGCAAAGCCTATGAATAGCGGACACTTCTAAATGACGGGCAGTTTGTTTTAAATTCCCCGCCGGAATAACAGTGAATCTTACGGAAGAAAACTCTCTCAGTAGCAGACTCTCTTAAAAACGGACGTGAACATCTTGATAATGCTTTCTTTTAAAGCAAAAACCTCTCGATACGTGGTGATCGTGTGTACGGGTTTCTGCTTCACATATTTCCAGATGTAAGTCACCTTCTTCGCTTCAGCTAACACACACAACAGTAATATTCACCGGGTGGCCGTAGCTCAGTTGGTTGAGAGTTGACATACCAGTCGGAAGATCCTGCGAACGATCCCAGCGGCCGTCCTTCCTGACAGATTTTTCAGAGTTTTTCCTTAGTCACGCTAGGCGCTGTTACACAGTTTTACTGTTACTGACGTCATTACGCACTGGTCTGCAGTTCTATTATTAAGCTGTAGTTCTGTTTTCTCTGTTAATACTGTAATTATGTAAGCATACTGCCTAGTATTAATGTGCAATAATTTAGATAAAATACTGTACACTAATTCAATTTGTACGTCGCTTTCTTATTTCAATTGTTTGTGGCTGTATAGTGTCCAGTATTCGGAAGTTTCTTGTGTTAATTTCCCGTAGGTGACAGTACAGATGAAAAGAGAAAAAGGTAGGTTGTTATGAACCGTCTAAGCTTTAAGGTGCGCAAAAGTTGTTAACAATTTTAAACCAAACCGCAGACCAAAAGGACTTGTTGAGAGCAAATAATTATACCCGTAAATGAATGAGAATTTCTTTTAGCAGCATCGGCAAGTCACATCAGCTTTTGTCTGTGATGGAACATAGGATGGAAAATGTTAAAATGTACTAACGGATAGACAAGGTGTAAAGGAGCGAAGACATAGATGAACAGTCAGAAACGGTGCTATGGCCATTTTTTACTTAAATAGGAGAATAGGAAAGTAAACTGAAATTAGATGCTTTATTTTTAATGCATGATGAAAAATGAGTATTCTGATATTAACGAGATTTTATTTTCTCTTTCAGGGAATGTTTGAACCGTTTTTGAAAAGTTTTTTCGTTCGCACAAGTGATCCAACTCACATTAAACTTTTGAAGTTGGAAATTTTGACAAACCTTGCAACAGAAACTAGCATCCCTGTAATTCTTCGTGAATTTCAGACTTACATATCAAGCAATGACAAAGAGTTCGTTGCAGCCACTATCCAAGCTATTGGCAGGTAAGAATTAAATTTAAATTAAAAAAAAAATCTCTTTGTGTCGTCTCCTTTTTTAAAGAGAAATACAACTGTACATTAATGTTTATTGACGAAGTACAATGTACTTAAATTGAAATATACTCTAATGTTTTAAATTCTCTGGAGAAGCAATAAGTTTAAAATATCGTAAAATGGCAGGTTTTTTTAAAAAAAATTTAAAGCTTTTAGGCAACTTTGGCTCAGAACAAATGGATGATGATGGGATGATTGGTGGAATATGAGAGTGGGAGGAAACGGGAGAACCCCGAGAAATCCACGCACACGGTGTTTGTCCAACACAAAGCCCACTTGGCATGAGCAGGGATCGAACCGACCCCAAACGCCAGAGGTGAGACTTCTACCATTGAGCCACTGTGGCTGTACACGAAATGGCAGTTGTTAAGTGTACATGAACAAATCGTACTACCATTTGGACTACAAATCATAAGTAGATACAGTGTGTGTAGTCACTGTGAAAATATTTCGTCTCATAAGATATTTAGTAAAGAATCTGTAATAGTGTCTAGTTAAGATTTCGAAATTTATATTCTAAAATAATAATAATAATAATAAAAAACATGGGATTTTACAAAAAATAACTTTGCTTTCAATATTCAGAATTTTTTATTTGTCTTTTTTTCATTCAATTTTTCCTCTTCAAAAGCATTGACTTTTGGAGCATTGGACTACGGCCAGAATAAAACGAGGATGTTAGCGGTAGTCCTAAAATCATAATGTGTTTTATAGAAGGCCCATAAAGCCCCCATCTACTTTGGTGAACACGCTGGAAAGATATGGAATTTATTATTATAAATACTGTAAAAAGATCACCTCACCTCAGTGATTTGGAATAAATTAATTTTCTTGCCGCTTTACCATAGTTTAAAAACGTGCAGTAAAAGGTTCTGAACTGATATGTTAGTCCTACTTATTTTAAAATACCTGTACCTGAGATCTAATACCACGTAAGTCCAATTTTGGGCAACACGTGATAAATGCATTTTTATACGGCATTTGGAAGGTTGTAAGTCTGTTATGTCGTTTGTCTGTTTAGTTTCTATATAAAGAGATTTTTTTTTAATAAAACAAACAAAAAAAAAAAACATTTGTGACTTATACGCGCTTCTAGCTCTTAGGTACAGATATTTGCTTTGATAAGTTGTAAAAGTGATAGGCATCTAAATTAATCTATTTTGTTCTCTTCTACTCGTAGATGTGCGTCGAATATTAAAGAAGTGACTGATACATGCTTAAATGGATTGGTGTCATTACTTTCAAACAGAGATCGTAAGTAATTTTCTTCTGACCGTCTGAGAAATGTGATCCGTAAAAATGTAATCGATCCTGTTTTTAAACTTAGTATCAAAAAAATAATAATAAAATAACATGATAGTATTGTATGGAGAACACAACACACTAGAGAGATCCTTCTGCAGGATTGTTTTGTGTGTTTTTCAAATGTTAGGTTAAGGTTAACGTAAAGCAGTGATCTTCACAAAAGATGGCAGCACTATCTCCGTATATGTCTAATGTATTTTTATCGTTGCACGAAATTTCAATGCTGCTCCTGCAAATTCAAGCCTCGAGAGTTCTAACTTTCAGAGAAGGAAGTTCATAACCAATTCAAGAGTTCGATCAATGCCGATCTTTAATTTTCTTTTTTGTTCATTATTGAAAGAGCTCCATTGTTACAGGTTTCGATATTCACAACAACAATTAAGAGATTTCAACAATGAAGAAAAACGAAACTAAAAAATCTACATTCATCGAACGGTTAGAATTCTCTAGGCTTGAATTTGTCGGAGCAGCATTGAAATTTCGTTCAACAATAAAAATACATTAGACATACACAGAGATAGTGCTGTCATCTTTTGTTGGAGGTCGTTGCTTTACATTAACTTAAAGTAGGCAGCAGAAATATATTTTCAATCCTCAAATGTAATTTATTCCCTCTCCTCGTCCTGTTATCCCTTAATTGCATTTTTAGGTAGATTTCGAAGAATAATGTACCTATTGAGATCGGTACCATCTTATATATATATATATATACAGATGCTTATCAGAATAATGGAAACACCTGTAGTTGGCAACACGTCAGATGTATGGGTTGGCAGTGGTGTTGTGGCGACTGACTCGGACTGCTGGATGTGGTGTGTTAGGTCGGTCTCCATACTACGTCAGGCGTCGTGGAACAGGAGTGTGCAGTGGCTGCAGCAGACGGAGGTAGTGTAAAATGGGAGACCTCTCAGAGTTTCAAAGAGGGCAAATTGTTGGTGCGCGGTTATGTGGAGTGAGTGTGACGGCAGCGGCTAGTGTGTTAGGTGTGTCGCCAGGGACAGTGTCGAAGGTGATGACGGCCTACACAACACACGGGAAAACCACATCGGGGAAGCGGAACAGTGGGCGGAAGAAAAGCATCAGTGACAGGGCACGCCGGGTATTAAAGCGCATTGTCACGCGGAACCGTCGTGCCACTGCGGCGCAAGTGACGGAGGAACTCAATCAGCACCTCCCCCAACCTGTTTCGACAATCACAGTCCGCCGCGAATTACATGACATGAACTTACGGGGTCGTGTTGCACGGGCCAAACCTCTCATCAGGGACCAGAACGCTTTAGCACGCCGCAAATGGTGCCGCGACCATGCAACTTGGACCGTTGACGACTGGAAACGTGTGGTATGGTCGGATGAGTCACCACCCTATTCCAAACCACGGGCCGTGTTTATGTGTGGAGAACGCCCAAAGAAGCGTATGATCTGCAGTGTCTCCGCCCAACTGTGAAACATGGCGGCGGCACGGTGATGCTGTGGGCCGCAATATCATGGTTTTCATTGGGTCCTGTGGTCACACTTCGCGGACGCATCACTGCCAACGATTATGTCGCAATTTTAGGAGACCACTTGCATCCTATGGTCCGGATGTTGTTCCCGGACAATGACGCCATATTCCAGGATGATAATGCACCCATTCACACAGCTGGAGTTGTTGCAGCGTGGTTTGAGGAACATCGGGATGAAGTTCAACACCTCCCCTGGCCCGCCCAATCCCCAGATCTCAACATAATTGAACATCTGTGGTCCATCTTGGAAACACGACTCCGGCGACGATTTCCACCTCCATCCTCTCTCACAGAACTGGCCGATGCCCTGCACGAGGAATGGTGTAATATTCCACTTGCTACCATTCACGACCTCTATGCCTCCATCCCACGTCGCATCAAGGCTGTTCTGAAGGCGAAAGGTGGCCCGACACCATATTAATCTGGTAAGTTGCACTTTCGTTCAGGTGTTTCCATTATTCTGATAAGCATCTGTATATATATATAAGGTAAATTTAAGACAAATGAAGAAGAAAAAAGGATAATACTTACAGCTTACTTTCGCATTTGATCACACACATTCACATATACACATAAAAAAGTCACTATATTTCGTGTATTCACACTTTTTCAAGTAGAAGGGAAGAGAGCGAAGTTCACGTATTCACAAAGTACAAGTTTGAAGAGAGAGTGGCGACACGTAGCGGACAAAACGTCAAAACTGGAGAACAACTGACTGCTGTAACGCGTAGATATCCGGAACTTGAAATAATAATAACTGTATAGCGTGGATGGAAATGTGTTGAAAATACAGAGGAAAAGAGAAGCTTAAAGTTATTGAAGGTTAAGGCCAGGTTTTACCTTCTTGGTTGCCATAATCCACATTTTACCCCCTACGACCAGCACCTCAACACGCCGTCTGTGGGAGAATGCTTTTATTCACGGTTTGAGCGCGAAAATAAAACCTGGCCTTAACCTTCAATAACTCTAAGTTCCCCTTTTCCTCTGTAATTTCAACACATTTCGACCCACGATCCCACCTTGTACTTACACGCTATACAGTTATTATTATTTCAAGTTCCGGATATTTATGCGTTACAGCAGTCAGTTGTTCTCCAATTTTGATGCTTTGTCCGCTACGTGTCGCCACTGTCTCTTCAAACTTGTACTTTGTGAACACGTGAACTTCGCTCTCTTCCTCTCTACTTGAAAAAGTGTGAATACACGAAATATAGTGACTTTTTTGTGTGTACACGTGAATATGTGTGATCTAATTCGTTAGTAAGCTGTAAGTAATCCTTTTTTCTCCTTCATTTGTCTTAAATTTACCTTATATATACATATATATATATACACGCTGGCGGCCTATAATTTTGAAGATATTTGAACCAAATTTTATTATGATGTTTCTAGGCTTAATGAGCATAATCGGCCCAAGGGGTGGGTGGGGGAGGGGGTTGAAATTTTGAAGAAAAAAATATATCAGCCCCTATGGAGTTTATAGGGAAACTTTGTCCGCTTAAATTATAGTACTCCCTAAGAAGTTTACGGTGACACCAACGATTCAGGGGTTGTGGGGGTGGAAATACGAAATTTTTAAAACCATGTCTTGTGGGGTAACGTTGAAAAGCTCTTGATGATTAATCTGTAATCAATAACTAGTTTCTCGATAGCGCTCATATTTCGTTAGAGGTATATGAGGTGACGGATTTCATTGGGCCTGTTTATTTCAGTTGGAATAACACTGCATTCAGTTCTTATATATAAAAAAAAAGGTTGCATGGTAATTAGTTAACCTATTAGGGTAATTAGTTACCGTATTTATAATTTTATAATGATAATAAAATGAAGTATATTTCCTTAAAGTGTTTTTATTCTGCACTTACCCCAATAAATTCAATCAAGAACACTTCGAAATCTACCTCAGACTGTAGGCCTGCCAAAAAGATTTTTTTTTTAAATCCTAGACAATGATCGCTAAGAAAGTTAGACATGTAGGAAATATTAATAAAACAACAAGTGCCCTGCTGTTGCAGTCTAGTGTTTGCGGTCGCCGACTTCAGATCGGCACTAGGGAGACACGCTTGTTCGACTCTTGGTGCCCATCATACTGATTGACATTTTCCCCAGTGTTACTAGGTGAACCGGTATGGTACCTAGCAGTGACTCTGGCCGCTACATTCTGTCTCTTCAGAAGGAATCGCCGAATAACGTCATCCTGTAGACATTTGACTGGCTTTGGCCATATATGCGTATCTGGCCCGTAAATATAAGTAATTAATTTAAGTAAACTAACCCAAATGTGTACGTAGAAAAACTTGTAATGTTCCTTAGTTCAGATTACAATGTCAGTGTAAGAAGAAGAAAGAGTTGAAACTGACAGCCATGTGAGGAGGCAGTTGACGAGCCAAATTCGAGTAAACCGAAAGGATATTTCGTGTTGGAAACGGGCCTTGGAAACAGCAAATTTGTAGAAAATGTACGGATTCTGAAATAAGTATGTTGGACAGATAAATTATTAAATAAAAGCACTTGTATTGAAAAACAGATATAGATGATGTGCGATGTTTATATTTGGATATTTAGGAAGGGAGAGCACCTTGCTTTGAACTGAAGCAATTTTAAAAAACTTATATTTTAGTTTTGTATGGGTCAGTTTACTAACTTTGACTGCGGTCCGTCACGATTATATGAGTGCAGTGATTGTTAGAATCCACATGCTCCTGGCGGGATTCGAACCAGCGACCTTGGAGAATTGTAATTTTCATCAATTGACTGGACAAGTTGCTATAACAAAGAACATCTAAGTTCGAAGGTTGACGTCACTCTTCGATAACTTCCGGGAGAGGTAGAGGTCAGGACATTTGTATAGGTACCATCCCGGTCTTCATCTGACAAACCTGAAGCAAACCCTAGATATGTCTGTCAGGAAGGCCGACACCAAGATTCAAACCTATGTGCCTACAGTGCTGTTTGAAGTCTGCGACATTAAAAACTGGATCGAACTGAGAAGGTAATGCCAGAGAACATGGGTCAGACGGAAGAATCTGGAACTCAGTTGGTAGAGCCTATTATTCGGAAGGTCCTGGGAATGATCCCAGCGACCGCCCATCAAGACTGATGTTTTATCAGGGGTTTTCCTCAGTCATACCAGGCAATACTGGAATGGTACCTAGAAACTAGGCCCTGGCCGACTACCTTCCTTCCAACATCCTCTCTCCCACCCTATTCCATTCTGAGCCTGAGATGCCTGAAGGCCATAAATAAATTCAAATTTTAATCAGACTTAAGAAGTGGGGAAATATACAAGAAGAGTTAACTTGTGTTCTCAAACCGTAAATGAAGGCCTCCCGAAGAAGAATGGACATATTGTTCATTGCAGGTTGAAAATGAATCTTAACAAACAAAAATAAATAAAAACTTCACTGTTTGACATATGTCATGTTCTTATTTCTCCTGCCATCCATCCTAACTGAGCCGTGTTTCAGACGAATATGGAATGGTACAGCTATAGACAAAAGTGTTGACGCATGTTTTTAGAGAATGTTATTTCCCAAATTCGCAGTGACGGCCCTCCCGCGTGCTACATCTGGTACAAAAATTTCCTCTGTATTATGAAACTAGAATAATAAACAACTTGGTGAAGTGAATTGTTATTAACGTCCTAAACGAGCTGGTGTGCTTGTAAGGATATGACCTACAGGTTTGGTAAAGTAGACTCCTTACCACTCCGTTCAGTGGAACCCAGCGGGAATTGAACCCGTGCCACGTGTCCAGAAAACGGACGTGCTAACCTCTCGGCCAGCCCAAGGTACTGAGAAACTTGGTGTAACGATTTTTGGACTTAACATTTTTTTCGACAGTTAAAAGCGTTATTTCTTGAATGTCACCCATGTTTGGCTCCATATCAATGCAGTACTGTCCACATAATTACGTCATATCGACATGCAAATACCGAACTGCAAGTCAACGAATATACAGGGTGTAAAGAAAAGATGGTTACAAACTTTGGGAGGTGAATCCTGGCAGCGAAAAAAAAACAAAAAAAAAAACGTTCAATTCATGAGTCGAATGCTTCTTCGTTTTCGAAATGCAGAGTTTGCAACTTAGAGCCCAAAATCGACTCCTTGCAATGGTAAATACAATGAATATTTCGCCATAAATCTTAAAAGATGCACTAAAGTAAAACTTAATTTTCTGACAGTGATTTGTATTAATAAAATGAATATTAGGAGTCAAGAAGTGATGTCAGTGTGGCCAATCTGTTTACTGCTTATTTTAAAATAAATGGCACTACGTCAGTTTATTAAATATGTGGTATTCACTAGTGATTGGAAACATCAGGACGCAGTGTTGCAAACTGTGAGTTTGCTCATTCTTTTAAAGAATCCTTGCAATTTTTCATGCTTAACCTGGTATAACATACACAATTTGCAGTACTGCGTTCTGTGCTTGAAATGTGTTGATATGGAATAAAATGACGGTAGTGTCATTTGATGTACTAGGTTGGCAGCACTGATCAGACGATGGCATCACTTTTTAACTCCCTAGTATTCACTGTATTGATGCAAATCACCTTTCGATAACTAAACTTTATTTTAGTGCATCGTTTAAGAATAATAGGAGTCAATTTTGGGCTCCAGGTATTTCGAAACCGAAGCGGAATTCGACCCATATTTACATGAACTTCTTTTGTTTCGGTGTCAGGATTCACCTCCCAAAATTTGTAACCATCTTTTCATTACACTCTGTATACGATGGTGTAGCATACACATGAGTTTAAACTTAGCTGTATCAGGATTTTTCCTCTGTCATACCGAGATGGCACCTTTAACATAGGCTCTGATCGACACCTTTCCGAATCCTTTCACCTCGCTTATCCTGACCTGAGATTTAGATGCCTAAAGGACATAAATAAAAATTAAAATAATTCATACCAAGACTAAGGCCCTTGAGCCTACCTTGCCATCCCTTTTCCTGAAGAGTGCTCACCGAGGGACATCATCACTCTGATTTGTGATTAACTTAGCCCATAACTGTCGATTCATTGCCTAAAATGCAGAATAAGTACCCTAAATGGAACTCGTGTGTTTTTATCTTGACTTTGTAGTATACCTGCGAGATGTTCAAGTTTTTATTGTGTATGCATAAACTGCATTTCCTGACTTAGTTTATGTAATGTAAATAATTCCAAGTTTTACCAAAGTGTGTGGCAGTTTCGTATTTACGTGAAAGTTTGAATTTGTGCTCAACAGATGGCAGCACCAAAGTATGCTTAAGTACGAAGTGGACAACGTTTTTATTTATAGACAAAATCATTTCATTTCTTTTGGATAATAATTCTTATTTTATATTTCTTTTGTTACTAACGTTCTTTGTGATTCTGTTTATTCGTTTTTGTCTTATTAACATTTTTTATTAACCTGTTGTTACTAGTTATACTACTAATGTATGTATATGCTTATGCTTGGTTTTGTCAAGTTGGATCGGATTGAATTAAATCATATTGTTATATTAATTTGATGGTTCTGCTATATGCAGTTCTGGAGTCCGATACTCCATGAACCTAAATAAATTAGGTATTCTTTATCCTCCCAGTCTTTTATTGGATAAATCACTTAGCTTTGATGAGTTATCTTTTAAGAGTATGCTAGCACGCCCGACACCTTCGCTAGGTGGAACTTGGGGCACTACTCCCGGAAGCGTGTGTTATACATGGTAGAATCACGTAACTTCACTCAAAGGACCCAGAAGATACTAAATCCCTGAGATAAGCAAAAGGATGCTTCAAGTGTTGGCGCTTCTGGCCGTCCCTATCTGTACATTGAATTTTATATGCTTATATATTGATGTATCTGTGGAGAAATAATTATACTAATGCCTTTCTGCTATGATCTATTTCAGAAGCTGTAGTTGCTGAGAGTGTGGTGGTCATTAAGAAGCTTCTTCAAACGCAGCCCAATGAACATAAGGAGATAATCATTCACATGGCGAAATTAGTCGATTTCATATCAGTGCCTCAGGCAAGAGCCTCGATTTTGTGGTTACTTGGAGAGTATTCTGATAGAGTACCGAAAATTGCTCCGGATGTTCTGAGGAAAATGGCCAAAAATTTTATTAATGAGGTAAGGGCTTTATAGGTCAGTCTATGGTGTTTATAATAAATAATAAATCACAGCCATATTCAATCCACTAGTGGATGAGGCCTCTCCCCGAAGGGAGGAGTTGGTCTACTACTCCCACGCTGACCAGACGGGTTGGGAGAGGAGAGCCGAAGCTCTCACTGTGATCGCCACTGTCTTTTATTCCCAGCAGCTCCCCAATTGTCCTCACGATGCTGGGTCAACACCGAATTTTTTTAGCCCCACCGGGAATCGAACCCGGGACCGCTCGCACTGAAGTCGAGCGCGCTACCGACTAGGCTACGCAGGAGCTCATGGTGTTTATATATATATATATATATATAATTATTAATTTTGATAACATTACATGTACACACTTTGAACCAACTAAACTAAAAACGTTTTACACATGAATATTACATAAAAAATGCAATACTACCTTTTAACTAAGAAACTCGTCTGTTGTACTGATATCTTATTTTTCTTGTGAGACAATGACGTACTTCACAGTGATATTTTTTTAGAGGAATATTGTTGTAAAGCAAAGTTTGTTTCACTGTATTTCTGTGCGTTTTCTCTCAATTGCTAAATCAGTTGCGTCCACTTCAGAGTGTAAAATAATTTTGTAAAATACCAAGAATTTTTTTTTTTTTTTTTAAATCATCTGATTGTATTATGTTCCTGAATTACTGTATCGGTGGTTGTATTTTATTGTGTCTTGCTGTTCTTGATTGGAAAATGAAAGGCAAAAAACACATTAACTTCGACAAATTTAGGCGATTATGAATATGTGCTGAGGACACCGAGTCGCCGTAGCTCAGTGGTAGAGCGTTGGCGTAGCATTCGGGAGGTCGTGGGTTCAATCCCAGGGACCGACCATCCTGACTGAGGTTTTACCAAGGTTTTCGCTGTTATATCAGACAAATGTCGGGATGGCACCTTCAACTTAGTTCCTGGCCGACACCTTTCCCTGTATCCTTTCCCCTCCCATATCCTGGCCTGAGCCTTAGATGCCTAAAGGCCATCAATAAAATTGGAAATTGAAATGTGCCGAGGATAGACGGGGAATAAAATAAATAATTTTAAAAAATGTCGTACGGTACTGTATTATCGTTGTTGCTATAATGACGTTTGCTATGTCCGTACTAACTTCTAATAAATAAATAAATAGCCTGTAAGAAAACCTTTGATCAGTTCGCTCTTCCATTAAGAATAATTCATGTAGATATCACTTTTTTAAATAAACATCACATTTCAATTACATCAAACAGCAGAGTTTGAACCTTTAGACAACCTGAAACGCAGACTGCCCGACGGTCAGAAATATCTGACCCATTCAGTTACTTACCGCTTCCATGTTTCTGGGGCTCAAGGTTCATATGGCAACCCGCGAGTAGCTTTACAGCAACCCTAAATCTTAGAAATGTCTTGGTCCGTGCGAATCCTTCCACCCCCAACTGGCGCTCACATACACAAGAGACCTAAATGTATGACCATTCTCATTATTTCTCCCATGATCACCAGCAACGCTACACTTGAAATCTCAAAAAGTCCCATCCTGCAGATTCTGTTATGTCTTTTATGTGGGGGAAGCCGGCGGACTCTTTGAACACTCGCATTACCAGACATAACCAGTTTTGCGCTATCAAGAAATCAGTACAGGCTCAGTTCCCTAACACTAGTTTTGAACGGTCTTTCTGTGTTTCTGTAATACACATGTCTTCTACGACCAACACCTCAAAACGCAACCCGTTGGAAGAAGCCTCCATTTACGGTTTGAGCGCAAAATTAAAACCTTCCCTAATCCTAAGTACTAACATAACGTAGGGGTCTTTAGGTACAGAAGAAATAATGGCATATGAATAAGATACTTCGTTTTGTGTACAACGTGTGTGCCACGTATAATTGAAAAATAGGTGTGAAGCAGTGTGACCTGATATGTAAATTAGAATATGAACTTCTTCATTGTTAAAAATTACTATTTGTATGTTTTGCAGTAAACTAACATGCCAAAATATTTCCTAATAATATCTGTAATGTAATTTTTGTTACTGAGAATTGTGACACAAATGATAAAAAGTCCTTTCTTAATTTCAGGAAGGTATCGTTAAGTTACAGATCCTCAATCTAGCGGTCAAGCTGTACTTAACGAATCCTAAACAGACAAAACTCCTGTGCCAATATGTGTTCAGTCTGGCGCGCTACGATCAGAATTACGACATCCGTGATCGTGCAAGATTTCTAAGACAATTTATATTCCCAACAACTGGAATGGAGAACAGCAAACTTGCTAAACATGCCAAGAAGATATTTTTAGCTACAAAACCAGCACCGGTATTAGAATCGAAGTTTAAAGGTAGGAAAAATGTAATTAGGTCGAATTTATGGTGGTAACATCTAAATAGAGTGTGTAACATTGTGTTTGTAGTGAATTAAGTTTCCGGGAGTTGATTCGTATCGATATCGTGGATATTAAAAGCTAAAATGCTACGTAATTAGGTTCTCAGTGTTGCCAAGCCGATAGAAAGGTTGTTTTTTTTTTAAATTGCACTACTTTGTTTTTTGATATTTGGTATTCTTTAATGATGGTAAACATCTCATCTGTTTACCAAACTGAAAAATATAGAGGTGAAATATTCCACATGCCCATTTTCAACGTTTAATGTCGTATAATATAAAAAAGTGCAGAATTGTTAGTTTCACAAAATTAATAAGAAAAACGTAATAACATTTCATTATAATATCATTGACCAAAGTGTAGATAGAGTGACTAATGACCTAGGCATAATTTTCTCATCGAATCTGCCATTTAGAAAGTATATTGATTCATTGCTAAGAAGAGCTTATAAAACACTAGGTTTCGTAAGGCGTAACTCTGTTTGATTTCTCAGCTCAAACTTCATTAAAATTATATCATTCTTTAGTGAGATCTGTTGTAGAATACGGGAGTTTTATCTGGTCACCACATCAAGAGACATATCAGACAGAAATTGAAAATATTCAAAACAAATTTCGGAAGCGGATCTGTTTTAAATTCTTAAGAAATAAAGTACACCTTGAGTCTTACGATAATTTGTGTAAAATACTTAATGTGACAAAACTCAAGAATAGGCGAGACATAATCTACGGTATAATATTACACAAAATATTTAAAAGGATACATTGACTGTAACTGTTCACTTGCTAATTTATATTCCAAGGCGAAGAGGCAGCTTACGCCTCCGTTTTATCCTAAGGGATCAAAGCTAGATCTCCATAAATTTTCACCTTTGATTCGTGCGTAGAGCTTGTATAATGATGTGATTATGAAAGTTGATGATGATATTTTTAGTATGTCTCGGAGTGAATATAAACGGCGATTAATATCCCACTTCGCAGAGTAAATCAGAGAAAATCCATTGTGTGAAATGTATATCGTAATGATTGTTTGGTGTTTCTGTTATTAAAAGATCGTCTATGACGTGATAGCACAGTCGTTGAATATACGATGAAATCAGGTAGAGTCCTTCCTATCGATTATTATAGTGGTTGTATGATAATAAATAGAGCCATACACTTATTGACTTGATCCGACACCAAATTTTAATATAAGATGTACAATGGCTATACAGGTAATTAAATGAGGCCCCCAAACATGGGCTTCTGTAGTGAATTTACTTGTGGTTCACCTCCTTTGTAGCGACTATCTACGACTTAGGGTTTTGGAGTGGGAAGAGTTTGTATCAAGGATTCTAACTCCAGTCCAAGTTAGCCAGGATAGGTATACCGACTTCAGTCCAAGTCAGGGGTAAGGTAGGACTCTGACTTCAGTCCAAGTCAGAGAGGAAGAGGTGACCACTAATCGAAGCGAGTAAGTGATACTCAGTAGGCTCCTGACGAGCCTTTTATAATGCATTTTGGTAGGCGTGTTTATGGCATTTCCAAGCTTCACCACTTGGAGTTGGCGTCGTCTGCTTCATGGATTGAGTACGCAGCATTACATAATTCTTGCTGTTTGTGGATTGTTTTTATTATGGTTGTGTTGACACACTAACCTAATGATCCACTTCCCATTACAATATTGTTTGTATATATGTTTACGTATATGTATATTGATTATACTCTTTGATTATACAGTATGTTTGTTATGTCAGTTTCTTTGGAACTTTTTCTTTTTGCTCTGTAGTGGACAAATAAGTAACGTAGTGCCTTTTGAAACAATAATCTATGTACCAAATAGATGCGTGGGATGATCATAAGAGTTCGTGAACTATTCATTACAGTAGAACCTATCATTTTCTGCGTCTTAAACATCTAACTCAGCGTAAGCTTACATCAGATTACAATATGGAACAGTAAAAAATTAACCAAGATCCATAATTGAATAACAATTAAAATTACAAATATGAAATATTCTGATCGTCTGAGTTTTTATATTTAATAAAACAGATTTATAATGTTTTTCCATCTCAGAAAATAGTTAAAATATTCTCTCCTTATGAATAATAATAATGTGTGTCAGTTTATACAAGAAGTGGGGTGATGATGATACAGGAAACAACAGATATCAATTAAATTCTACCATTGCAATCTAGAGTAGTTTGTAAAACATTTGTGCATAGCAGAGTAATACACTAAGAGAAAGTATTTGTCTTGTAATGGTGATTAATATGTGTGCTCTATTGCAGCTATCCTGTGCTACTAATATGTAAGTAAACTGATTCTTATTTTCCAGATAGAGACCATTTTCAGTTGGGCTCACTGTCTCATTATATAAATGCCCGAGCGAATGGTTATCATGATCTTCCTTCATTTCCTGAAGTTGCGCCGGACCCATCCGTTCGAAATGTGGAGCCACCGATGCCTTGGCAGGAAGAACCCAAATTGAAGAAGAAAGAGAAAACGAAGAAGCATTCTTTCTATTCGGAATCTGAAAGTAGTTCACCTTGTGATGGTAAGTTCATTACAGTGGAAACAAAAGAGAACACAGATTAAAAAAAAAAAAAAAAAAAAAATAGATTCTGACTCGTATAATCATCATTAGTTTCCCAGTCCTCGTGATCTACTGGTCACGTTAGAGGACTTCGGATCGACATTAGGAAAGCACCCAGTTTCAAGTCGTCCTGCCAGCCATACTATACTGTCTGACTCGGCCTGAGTCTTAGATACTTATAGGCTATAAATAAAAATCCAAATTCAAGCAGAGAGAAAAAAACTGAGCCGCCGTACCTCAGTGGTAGAGCAATGGCGTAGCATTCGGGTGGTCGTGTGTTCGATTCCAGCGGTCGACCATCCTAACTGAGTTTTATCCAGGGTTTATCCTCAGTTCACATCAGGTAAAAGCCGGGATGGAACCTTCAACATAGGCCCTGGCCGACACCTTCCAGAGTTCTTTGCCCTCCCAGCCTGAGCCGTAGATGCCTAAAGGCCATAAATAAAATTCAACAGCAGGGAGAAAAAGTGGCATGTGGCTAGGAAGCAGTGCTAGGCAGTCCGTGGAATTCGTTCATTTTAAAGAAACAGAACTGTATTTTACAGTGGAACGAAGTAGACACTTGGTGCATTTTCTCATGGAACATACTTTCGTTCGTTTTCATTTCCACTCAGTTTGAATAAATATTCCGTAACTACAATTTAAAACATTTAAGTAATGCTAAGAATCTTAACGTACTACTTTGAACTAGAGTTATAAGGGTTTATATACGTATATTCTATTTTTGTATGAGGAGGGGGGGGGGGGAGTCGACAGCCCCTTAAGGGCCCTGGCTGTCGAACGACTGTATTACGTTCAAGTAGAGGGTTACCTGGTCAGCGTAACGCTTCTTCGGAGCCGTGTGTCTGGCTTTCATGACCATAGTGCGCTACTTCTTTTATTTGAGTAGCTCCCCAATTGTCCTCACGATGCTGGGTCAACACCGAAATTTTGAGCCCCCACCGGGAATCCAACACGGGACCGCTCCCACTGAAGTCGAGCACGCTACCGACTAGGCTACGCAGGAGGCTTATATTCTAAATGTGTTTTAATATTTTTTATTATTTATTTAATTTTTAGTTCACCCATTCAGGAAATATGGAACGGATGTAGTTCCTTTTCGAGGAACGGTTTGTATTGTAAGGAAGAGGAACGTAAACTGAACGAAGTATCAGTTTCGTGTGATCTTAGTCCTGAATGCTTATCATTGTTAGAAGTTTCCTGTGAAAAGCAAGTGAATAGAACAAGAGACTGTATTGCAAGCTTGGAGTATTGGGAATATCATACGCATTTCAAAAGTTAAATATAAGTTGTTTTATTATTATTATTATTTTTTAACGGTTTGAAACAGTATAACATCGTATAACTATTTTGTTGAATCGGCTATTTAGTGTTATCTCAATTACATACCTTGAATATTAATTTAATGTGGCGTCAGTCGAACACCCTATTAAGATACCACGTACTCTAATTTGACGTTTTTGAATCTACGTATTACAAATTCGAATAGATGCATGGAAAACTGGGAAGAACCTGATCAGCACCCTAAGCTGTTGCAGCTTAGGATGGTTCGTTAAGGCCTCGTAAGTTTCCTCTATTCTTGCATGCCAATCCTCTATTTTGGACGCTGTCCGCCACTTCATCCACCTTTTGACTCGGGGTTTTTCTTCAATCACACTAGGCAAATGCCAGAATGGTACCTACTAACTTCCAACATCCTCTCCCCACTCTATCCGGGCCTGAGGCTGAGATGCCTAAAGGCCGTAAATAAATTAATTCAAACTTCATCCATCTACCTGTTTTTCGATATTTCTCTAAGTCTGTTTCCATCTATTTTCCACTCTAATTAATACTGCCTTTGGTAGCTATTTGAGTCGGCTCCTTTGTGTTCTGTCTTTTTTTATTTCATTTCGGATTACTTGTGAAATCTCGCCGGCCGGGTGGTTCCGGGTTCGAGTCCCGGCAGGGGCATGGGTGTGGATTTTAACACTTAACAGCTAAAAGCGAACCGTGACGGGCCGAAGTCCAAAGTTACTAGACTGGCCCATATAAAAAATAAAGTTTACCAAAAAAAAAGTTTTACCTGTGAAATCTTAAATTTAATATGAAATTTATTAACTAAGTGGGTTTTCAAGTAAAATTACTTCATGTGGATGGGTCGTGACGTAATCAGAGCGCTTATCTTTTTTGAGGCCGTTCAAGAGTTACGTAAGCTTTCAAGGGGGCGAAAGGAATTCAAACTTTACGTATTTTTGCTGATAATGGGGGAGGGGATCAGAGCAGTAGTTATGTAAAATTCGCGTAAAAACATATTATTAGTGTATATTGAAAGATTTAAGTAGTCTTTTAGAGTACGAAATAACGATAAAAAACGTGACAAGTCTTAGCACAAGGGGAAGAGGGTAGGGTTTCTGCTGACTTTTGTTTAGAAGGGAGAGAGGAGTCTAAAATGACTGAAAATGTGCTTACGTAATGCTTAATGACCTCTTTGCCAATTATGGATGATTTCAGTTTCGCTGAAATTAAAACATCCTATGAACTTTCGGAACCGCTTCGTATCCATTCTCAAAGAACAAGGTTTTGGAATAAATCAAAGGAAAAGTAAGAAATGGAGACAGTTAAAATGGAACCAATTGACTTGCTTTTCAGCGTCCCATGTTGTCATTCCTGCTGTGAAGTAGAGCGGAACCACTTTTAATTTGTAAAGTAGGAAAGCTGCCGTTCCTTTGGCTTGATTTTTACTGCTTCTCAGACTAAAATCTTAAAAAGTCATTCCTTATTGAGGATACCTTTGTCCAAATTTAATTCCCTGAATAAGATGTGAATTCTCATACGTCCTGGACACTTGTCTAAAGTAACATGTTAGGCATTACCAGAAACGGTAATAGCAATTTTGTTTTCTCGAAACAATTGTAGAAACTGTCACCCCTGGTATGTGGGGTCCTCGGTTCGATCCTGTCTCGTATCATGTGGTGAATAAACACTGTGTGCGTGGGTTATCTCAGAATTCTACCGTTTCCTCCCACTTCCTTCATTCCACCAATTCATCCATTCGGCCTGAGCCAAAGTATCCTAAAGATCTTAAAATAAAATTAGATTCAAATTGTAGAAACTGACTATATGGTTGCTGATCACTTGCTTTACATAAGGCTACAAATAAAACAGAAAGAGCATCTTTGAAAGTTTATTATTGTAAAACAACCAGAGTTAAATTTCTATATATCTGGTGTAGTAAAAAGTAATCCATTATTTTGCCAATAGATGGCTTCAGTGATCTGTAGCTCGCGTTGTATAAGTCCGATCGGGTTCAACGAGATGGCGTTCAAACGATGAGATTGCGTACTACAAACACTGTTCAGATAGTTGTGATGAGTTGACTCAGTGTTGTGTGAGCGCGCGTCAAAATGGACACTAACAAAGAGAAAATACACTATATTTCACAGTTTTTCTTCGATAAAGGCGAAAACGCAAGCCAGGCGGCTGCAAATGTGAATAGTGTTTATGGTCCTGATACTGTAACAGCCAATCACGCGCAATTTTGGTTTCGTCGATTCCGTGCCGGTAATTTTGACGTCAAAGATGTACCACGCACTGGAAGGCCAAGTGTCGAAAATGTCGATAAAATCATGGACATTGTCGCGTCCGACCGTCATGTAAGCACTGTTTCGATTGCCCAAGAGCTAAACATTGCACAAAAAACCGTGTGGAACCATTTGCATAAGGCTGGATACACAAAGAAGCTTGATGTATGGGTGCTACACGAGTTAACGCAAAAAAACCTCATGGACCGAATTTCCATCTGCGAATCGCAACAAAAGCGACCCATTTCTGAAGCGGTTGGTGACTGGTGATGAAAAGTGGATCACTTACGACAACGTCACGCGAAAATGGTCGTGGTCGAAGCGCGGTGCGCCTTCGCAAACGGTGCCCAAGCCAGGATTGACGGCCAGGAAGGTTTTGCTGTGTGTTTGATGGGATTGGCAGGGAATTATCTACTATGAGCTGCTCCCCTACGGCCAAACCCTTAACTCGGAACTATACTGTCAACAATTGGACCGTCTGAAGGCAGCAATCGCCCAGAATCGCCCAGCTTTGGCCAATAGGAGAGGCATTGTGTTCCACCAGGACAACGCCAAGCCACACACATCGATAGTGACTCGCCAGAAGCTCCGGGAGCTTGGTTGGGAGGTTTTTATGCATCCACCTTATAGTCCGGACCTGGCACCGAGTGATTACCATCTGTTCCTGTCCATGGCGAACACGTTTGCTGGTGCAAAATTTGCTTCAAGAGAGGCTTGTGAAAATCGACTGTCTCCATTTTTTGCCAATAGGGACAAGGGCTTCTATGAGAGAGGCATCATGATATTACCTTCCAAATGGCAACACGTTATCGAACAAAACGGCGCATATGTGACCTAAATCGGATCATTCTAACTATGGTAAGTCAAGCCTTCAATGTCATGCAAAAATAATGGATTACTTTTTACTACACCATTTGTTAGCTCAATAAAGAGTGGATTTCATTCATAAGACTTTTATCTAAGAAGAAATACCAAATAATGTTTGAAATATTGTTAGTTTTCGTCCTCCACAAGCTGTCAACACTGGTTTTATTCTACTCGATATTCCACTGTATGTGACGAAGAACTTAAAATGAATTTAAGTAAAACAATCAGTATACTGAAAAGAAGGAAATAAAGTTTCACGGAGAGACAATCTACATCATTGATGACTATGTTTACCTAGTTAAGAAAAGTAAAGTTATCTCCTATGCGATACGCACACGCCGTTAACGTCGCATAGGGGATGTAGCGCTCCACATATTTTCGACCTACGGTACGAATTGAGGTGGGAGTGGTCAGTCCCACGCTCGACCGCCTTTATCTTCCCTAGGTGCCCAAGAGCACCAAGGACACTCTGGTACTCCATTTGATAGGAAGATCCTCAGAGGCATGGGAACACTGTGAGAAAAGTCTGCAGCGTCCTGGCCGGGATTTGAACCCAGGCCGCCCGATTCGTAGTCAGACGCGCTACTGCCTGAACCACGAGGGCAGATGAAAATCGAATATACAGAAATTGTAAAATGGCAGGGAGCTCCTTTGGAAGACTAAACTTTATTTTCAAAAACTAACTACCAAGGCGCAAAGTGTATAATCAGTGTATATTAATTGTGATGTACGGCAGTGTGGATGTTGAATATGCAAACGAGTCAAAAATTAAGAATGAATTGAATTGTTCAGGCCTTTAGGAACTTTCTCTCAGACCGTTAGAAAAATTACACAAAGCAATAGAGAGATGTATGCTAGGAATAAATAGAAGGGACAGAAAGACGAATGAATTCGCTCTCAAACAAAGGTAGAATATGTAATCAAGACTGCGAAGATAATGAAGTGGAGATGGACTAGTCACATTACTAGACGAATAGGTGGAAGATGAACGACGAATGTTCTACGTTGCATTTCCAGAGACGTCCTAGAAAACGTCCAAATGCAAGATGGGTAGATGAAATCAAGCATTTTTCTGGAGCTACGTGGATGATGATAGCAGCTAACCGAGATGTATGGAAAGAAAAAGGAGATGCGATAGAAAACTGCTAACTATGATGATTGTCACGAAGAACAACATAGACGCTTGTGGAAAGTAAGCAGATTAGTTGCATTTTAAGTGTCTTATTGTACCTTTCATTTATTAATAAGCCTTGTTCCTTTGGGAATACATTCGGAACGAACCTAAAGCTAGGAGTTTGTTTTTATTTCACCAAAAGTTAGATCATCAATAATTCGTAGGGTGAGCCGTTGACAGAGAAGAGAAGCTTTTTCCGAAACGTAGCGTATCTGTATATTGATTGACTGAATTGTTATTGAACGTCCGAAACGAGCTGATGAGCTCCTAAGGACGGGACATACAATTTTTGTTAAAGTTGTCTCCTAACCACGCCGTTCAACGGAACCTGGCGGGAATTGAAACCTTGACCACGCGCGCAGATGCGCATCTCAATATGTATAGAGAATGAATGAAGTCATTTAAGTCTATACATCAATAAATTCCTCTTAAGTTTGCATAGTTTCCATTCTATTGTGCATGTCTAATGTTTGAATGCTTGTTTTGGCAGAGACGGAAGAAGAAGACAGCAGTGAAGAAGAGGGCAGTGAGGAGGAGAGTGGTGAAGAAACAAGTGAAGGAGAATCAGCGTCAGAAGAGAAGGAATCTAGTAGTGAAGAGGAAGAGGAAAGTGAAGACAGTAAAGAAGACAAAGGAGCAAAGAAGGTTTCCTTTTTATTATTATTTTTATTAATTGCAATTAAAAGAAAAGTATTGGAGATGTGCACAGATCCCTTCTGATACTAGAGGTGGCTGGATTCAGTTGCGTTTGCCCGTCGCAAACATCTATTGCATAACTATGTGTTGCAAGCTTGTTTCAACAAGAAAATAATAACAGATGTTAGTATACAAAGAACCCAGTCGTATAGTGCAGTTCAACTTCATACAAGGTGGAAATAGATTAACGCGATTGGTTTCTATTTTTCCTCTCTTTGTAAGTAGATTGAACTGAAAGATTTGAAGCGAAGTTCTAAGTTCCATCTATTAGAGATGCGATTTAAAAATAAAGTTTTTCTAGCTGTGTATTATGTCATCATGCAACTAAGTTTCTGTATTGGGTCTAGTCTCTGGATTCGAATCTGGACTTGGAAGCTAAGCATGTGCAAGGAAGGCCAGATTACCACTGTCTCTGCGTGTAGTGGCCTCGTCCTGCCGGAAAATCTACTACCTTACTATTACAAGACCACAATATTACACACACACACCATGTTCATTTTTTGGTGGGCAACACTCTTCTATTCTATGTACTGATGACGCAGCGAGGAAAACATGATAAAAAGTTACACCTACCGTACGGTTCAGTAATCCTCACAGTAAAATTACACCATAACACAAATATTCTGGACGGGCCTTCGGTAGTTCAACACAACCTTTGATGGTCCCGAAAGGTTAAAAGGAAAATTCAGGACAGTAACTTCTAAAAACGGAACTCGGAGGACGTATACACCAAAGCTGGTTCGTCGAAGAAGAAGAAGAAGAAAAAACGAGGAGCCAGCTTCGGTGTATACGTCCTCCGAGTTCCGTTTTTAGATGTTCCTGTCCTGAATTTTCCTTTTAACCTTTGGGGACCTACGAAGGTAGTGTTGCACTACCGAAGGCCCATTCATATATTTGTGTTAGTGTAATTTTACTGCGAGGACTCCTGAACCGTACGGTAGGTGTAAATTTTTAACAGTGTACTAGTTAATACAGTGTATCGTTAAGTAACACTTGTATGTTATAAGATCTATATATTGGAATTAAACAGATTGTTAGACGATTGTATTAGATGGAACGCATAATGCAGGACTTAATATGTTTGATGTAGTGTTAAACTATTGAATATCATACTCCTTCAGTAAGCACCTGGCTTAAGTAGGAATTAGTGGTTACTAACAGTAGTAAGTAAACGAAATGGAATCCATCACTAAATAGGTTAGTTATAATAATGTTTGTGTTTTTTCAGCCCTCTCGGACAATAACAAAGCCTGAGAAGCAGCGGAAAGAAAATAAATCGGAATCGGAAGAAGAGGAATCGTCGGAGACAGAAGACGAAGACTCGGAAGAGGAAACGGAGTCGTCGTCCTCTTCCACCGAAGAAGAGGAGCAAGTGAAGAAAACGAAAAAGAAACCTGAAAAGCCGACTACATCGAGTAAACCCAAGAGCAATTTAGATTTGTTATTAGAATTAGATGATGGTAAGTAGAGTATAATTTAAGAAACCTTTCGATTGAATTGATTTTTTTATGTAGGGCTTTAAGGCATCAATGGCTAAGGCAGGGTATGGTGGAGGAAAGGATGCGAGAAGGAGTTGCGCAGGGCCTAAGTTGAAGGTATTTTCCCGACATTTGCCTGGTGTGACTGAGGAAGACCCCAGGAGAAATTCCAGTCAGAAAGGTTGGCCGCTGAAATCGAACCCAGGACCTCTAGAATCCGAAGCCAACACTCTTCCAACTGAGCTACGTCCGCTCGGTGGGAAATGTTTTAATCTTGCCTTTGTCTCCAACTGTTTCTCGGGGTAAATAATTATCTCAAGTATTTTAGCTTCATAAGGTCATGCAGCTCAGAGGGGAAGAAACGAAGATTATATTCCATATTGGTTGGTAAACCTGAGGGAAAGAGATCGTAGGGAAGACTGAGACGACGTTCGGAGAATAATATTAGAAGGGATCTTAGAGAAGTAGGTGTTTGTGATGAAAACTGGCATGAACTTGCTTAGGATATAATCCTACGGGAACGTTTGTTACTGTGGCAGTGAGCTTGCGAGTTCCGCAAGCCATAGAATAAGTAAGTAAGTAATTTTACCTTCATACAACTAGTCTCAGCCTCAGGAGCAAGAGGAATGTAAAGATTAAAGCAAATGCTTATTTGTACGTGTAACCTGATTTTAATAGATGCTGCGTGTAAAATGAATGTACCTATTGTAGAGTAGGTAAGGTTTGATTATTAGTGTTGATGGATAGGTTAGGTTACTTAAGTTATGCGCAGGCGCTATTTACACATATAAGCTCATACAGTCACTAATATAGTATGGCTGATTACTTAACTCTTCAGAGCATAAGGTACTTTTACAGAAGAGGTGACACGGTGCTTTCATGTTCAATAAATAACATCGCATCATCTGAAAACCATGAAAACACAATTTTAATCTGCATTTGTATATACTCAAGAACTTCCAGTCACACCACATTTTTATGATCCAAGCGTAATTATACACTATTTATGATTCACATCGAAGACCACAATGGATATTCGAAAACCACAATCAGACTTTATACATTAACTAACTCATTTTCCCGCCAGTTGGTGCGGGGTGAATGTTATATGTCGTCAGCCCCCATGCCGATAGGGGTTGAACTTGAACTTAGACCTCCATGATTGAGTTCCAGCAGCGTTTTCGTGCGATGCAGAGTCAGTACCCACGTTTTATCTCTGTTTTTACAGATGGATCCAAATCAGATGAATCTGTTGGATGCGCGTTTATTGTAGAGGGGGAAGCCCGCCAATTTTGTCTTAATCCCAAAGCCAGTATTTTTACTGCTGAGCTATATGCTCTTTTAAAGGCTTTGGATTTTAGTCTTGTTCATGGTTTCAACCGCATCCTTGTTTGTACAGATTCGAAGAGTGTTGTTCAAAGCCTCGACAATATGTATTCGAAACATCCGCTCGTGCAAGATATTCTCTGTAAGACACACGCCATCTGCTCTGGCGGTGGTGAGGTTGTCTTTTCGTGGATACCAAGTCATGTTGGTATCCATGGCAATGAATTGGCAGACGAAGCTGCTCGTGAGGCCTCTTTAGGAGCTAACATTGATATACATCATGTCCCATTTCAGGACATGATGATATATTATAAGCAAGTTACTCGGAATGAATGGCAGCGACGTTGGGATGACGTAGCTGTGAATAAATTGAAAGAAATTAAGGTAACGGTTGCTCCATGGAAATCATCTTGCCGAGATAGTAGGCTTGAAGAAGTTCTTTTATGTCGCCTACGGATAGGCCACAGTCGCCTAACACACGGATATCTGTTACGAAGATTGGATCCACCACGTTGTCATAATTGCAATGTATTTTTAAGTATTCGTCACGTGCTTTTAGATTGTCCCGGATATAATCATCTCAGACAACGTTATAACATCCCCAATGACATGGCGTCATTGTTAGGGGATGAACCTGATATGTTGCGGAGAGTTTTTAGTTATGTCCGTGAGACGGGATTATCTCCGTCTCTCTGAGATGATTATGTCACATAGCTGTTATGTTTTATGTAGTATTATTTTATTTTTGTGAAGGCCTATTTACAGCCTTCACGTTTTTACCTTTTCTGCTAAAGACCATCTACATCTTTAGTTTTTATTACGATTTTATTTTTTTTGAAGAGCTTAGATCTTCATCTTTAATTGGTTTTATCATTTTATTTAACAGCTATTTTTAGACGTGACAAAGATAAGGGGCTTCCCCCGTATCGGGACGGGCGTAAGCCATAGTGCTGTTACCGCCCATACAATTCATTTTATCTTATCTTATCTTGAACTTAGACGGTATCGAGAGTGTTACTATTCATCTCAGCGACCCCGAGAACTATGGATTCGACACTAATATCAGTCGTTTTCTATTATTTTTATATGTCACCCCTTCTCATCCCTACCCCTCCCTAGGGGTATGTTACCTAAGATAGCCGTTGTTAATGAATTGATAGTCATGCCAGATTTGACCACTTGGAGGTAGTCAACCCGTCGAACAACATTGTAGTGTGGGTTGCCGCGCACTTTGCTTTTATATTTTCCATTGTCGTTACCACCGCCGTTGGAATTCAATGAACAATTAGATGGTCAATGATCTATGAAGATAATAAATTTAAAATTAAAGTGATATGATAACTGCCCAGTCCGGTCTAGTGTTTGCTCATGTGCGAAGAATAATTTCAATCCGTCAAGCACTTTTGGGGTCATGCTCACGCACACATAGTCACTTTTAATTTTATATGGAGAGATTATACTCGTATATGCGAATCTAATTGTTCAGCTGAGGTTTGCTTAGGACGAATCTACCAATTATGTTAGGTAAAAAGTAACGGCTATACTCAAGCCATATACATGCAATAAGCATATATGTTCAAAATAGTATCTTCATAGACCATGTGAGAGCTTGGTTCACTTCAGGAGATGCTACACTACTAATACCAATAGCTCATCATGATAGCTCACGCATTTATGTAATTATCAGGTTATGCATAAATTTATAAAATAGCGGACTGCTAAAACCTTAGCTGCGTCAGACCAGGGCAAGTAATTAATTCCACATCATCCTTTTAAACTTGACTGCTTTATTGTCTTAATTGAAACCAAAAGCCATTATTTAAATGTCTTTAGAGCAACCTACAAAATTCAATAAGAAACATTTCCAACTTACGTAAATTCCTTCCGGAACATGAACTAGTTATATATTCTTAAACACTTCCCACCATTCGTACATCCCTGCACCCATATTGCAAGAATGGCAAAAGGAAATTTGACCAGACACGTAAATTTAAAAGTGACTACTACTATCAGCTTATTTCGTATAACATACAGAATCAATGACACTTTCGTGTTTTGCATACTTTATGCCGAGCTCATCTTCGTAATACTATTTTCTGGCCTAAGGGATGATGTCCCTCGACGATCATGGGAATGGGGAAGGTAGCGGCCAGGGCATTCGCCTATTGAAACTGAGGTAAACCCTGCAAAACCTAGAGTCAGGATTACCGACAGAGGGTCTTGAATCCCCATGCTTCGCCATTTCGTATCCGTAATCGGTGATGTTAACCGCTGAGACTAGGTTCACGCTTTTTAGTTTGATATGCATCGGAGGTACATATATAACATATTCAAATACAGTACATATATAGACTGTAACAAAGCGCTCGGTGTAAAATTAGTTTTTCCAAAGTACAAAAACGAATGTCGCTCCTTGCTCTAGCAAAATTACATTTAATGGCAGCACATCGTTACAATGTTTTCTTGTTTAGTATAAAGTACATGTAGCAGAAGGCTGAATAGGCAATTTAATAGTGAAATTTTAATAGAAAGGAAAGGAATTGTACTTGCGTAGTATCTTGACGAAAATCACGTTCATAATTACACGCACAACACTATGAAGTCATTTAAAATTTTCGAATTCAGCCGTCTTGATTGTTCACGTGTCAACTTCTTTCCTGTCTACAACTGAAGACGGCTGAAGCCGAAAATTTTAAGTGACTTTATAGTGTCATATGTGTTATTGTGTACGTGATACTTGTTGAGTATACGTGTGGGCTAGGGCGCTGGGTCACCGTTCATGAGGTTGCGGCTTCGAATCCTGCCTGGGGCGCGGATGTTTGTGGAGTTTAAACTCATTGCATTCATATCATCGTGACGGGCTGAAGTCTATAGTTCCTTAAATGGCCCATAAATAATAATAAAGTATTTTTTAGTATGATATACGTTGTGTGGTCGCAGTTTGAAGAAAAACTTCCTGCTAAAAAAGAAAAAAATGCACAAAATTTGTATGAGGGGCTAAAAAATTGTTAAATTTCAATAAAAAGTATCATAAAATCTCTAATTTAGACGGGTTTTTATTAATTCTAAACAGGGGCGGATCCAGGATTTTCGTATGGGGGTGCTGATCTGAGGAATAGGCCTGGGACATTCTAGATATCTTCCCGGTTGAATGAGTTTTTTATGTATAAATTTATTACATTTCTCTTCCTATTTCTAAGTTTTATTATGGAATATGAAACACTAAGATTATCGTTACAAAACAAAAATCAATTTGTTATTAAACCTAACAAATGGAAGCTTCCTATAAGGTAAATTGATGAAATAAACGTTATAAAAATAAAATATTTTCTGTTGAGGAAGGCCCGCCACTGGTTCTAGGAAGTCAGACAAAACCTTCGTTTTGGAAATCACAGAGCATTGTCTATATTTTAACATATTATGTCATTTATTACTAATATCTTTCAATTTCAGCATGTTCTAGAGCCAAATTCAATTGCGTATAGGTACACACTTTTTAAACAATAATAATAAAAAAAAAAGTTTTGAAGTGTAAATCTAACACAACGCTTCTCCTTGTAAAAACAGGATACGTGACAAAATCAAGAACTTCAGTAGAGTTTTTTTTTTTTCGTCAAAAAGTACCCCAAACCCCATAAAATTCCTAATAAAATATTTCGTTTAATTACTCAAAATCTTGATTTTGTGTGTTTTTACAGTGGCCGATTCAATTGTGAAATTCCGAAGACCAAAGGTAAAAATAGTGGCCGTATTTATCTTTGAGTTTTTTTATTATTATTATTTGAGTGAAAAATGTACATGACGGTAATATTCAGGTAATAAAGGTAACCAGTAAACTAGGAGTTTTAGAAATGTTTGCATTGAGTTGTCTTGTCTCAGCAGTCAGAAGAAGTGTGTACAGTGAAAGACCGAACTGCTGCTATGTGAACTTTATTACTTATTTAATATGTCCTGACCGCTTCACACTTCGGTTCCCATGCATCGTGAAAAACCTGGAAATCCTGAATTTTTTTTTTTAATCGTGTTTTCAGTCCTGGAAAACTTCTGTTTTCTTTTATATTAGTTCTGATTTTTTTTTTTAATTTGAGATGTTTTTTAACTGTGAAATATATTTTCTTAAAAAGTAGAGAATAGAGAAATAAGAGAAAAGAACTATGTGAGAAGATTACTGAAAAACAAAAGCACATGACACAGGTGTTGCTTTAGAAAGAGGAGCAAATGACTATACTATTTCAAGTGGATACTCAGATCTAGAAGATATATTTAAAATCAGCATTAAAAACTGAGTGTGTTTGTCTCAGGTGCCATTGGCCAGTAGCTGAAGATAAATTGGCAAGAAAAGTTCGTAATAGCATTGTTTGTGATACACCACTTATGAATATCTGGTGCTAGTTTACACTCATTGCCGCGTACTACGGTGATAGGTAGTCAGTGACACTGATAGTTGCTGACCTCGCTATACTCATAGTCATCACAGACCCAAATTGGTACAAGTGTAGAATTGGACAGCATTCGTAGAATGGCGTACGAAGTTATTCAGGGGACACAGTCTGACAGAGTCTAATCAATTTTAATCATGCATCGGTGTCGCCATCTGGATGGATATAGGTATAACGATGTGCGAATGTCAGTGATCGGCACTGTAGTGCGCGGCATTGAGTGTAAACTAGCGCCAGATATTCATAAGTGGCGTACCACAAACAATGCTACCCACAATTTTTACCGCCAATTACTCTTCAATCACTGGACAACGGCTCCTAATCTTTGAAACACAAACTCAGTTTTTTATGCTGCTTTTAAATATATATATCTTTACTAGATTTGAGTGTCCACTTGAAATAGTGTTACTTGTTAATGGAACTATCAGGGAAGAAATTGGATTTTAAACTTCTAGCAAAGTCGAATCTTCTTCGAAAAGATGCTGAGAAACAAATAGAAGAATCGAACATTGGGACGAAGAGCTGTAAAAGGAAGCAGATCTGGTGTAAATGCGAATAAAAGTATACTTGATTTGATTTTGGCTACTTTGGTTATTTTATTAGGAGGAATTTATAGTGTTGGTCTTGCTTTTTTTTTTTCTTCTTATAAATGAGCCGGTCTGCACTTTTTTTTCCGATAGGAGTGTTACCTATATCTGCATTTCGCTCTTTTTGTATTGGAAAGATAAAATAAATGTGGATTTGGTTTGTTTCTTTGAAAACTAGACCGAAACAACTGTGGCGGTGAGGGAAGTGGAAAGGCCACTGAGAAAAAGTTGTTTATTTTTCTTAGTGAATCACTAACTTTAATCAAGCATTTTCAATAATATGTTTAGGTATGTATGGCAAAAAGTTAAATACACCTGAGAAAGTCGTGGATTTTAAATTCGATAAAGACGTGGAAACCATCAATCTAGTTTCATCTATAGGTGACATTTCTGTCATTTTCTTCAACTTTTTCTGAACACTTTTTCCAGGATGACTTTCAGTTCTTGTATTGCATTCTCCTGTGTAGTGTGAAAACGACGTTCTTTCAAGGTTGACTTCAACTTGGAAAACAGGAAAAAATTGGTGCGAAGTCCGAAAAGTAAGGTGGATGGGAAAGAACGGTTGTCTCATAGTCTTCCCTGTATGCTTGCTTCCGCATTTGTAATGTATCTCTAAAGTTTTTATTGAATTGAAAGTAAATTTTTATACACACACGTTGTTTGTCAGCATCTGTCATTTTTACGTTGTTACGACGGTACTTGCAGGTGTTCACTCAAGCAACAGTGGATCGATGACCAAAATATGCTGCCTGCTATCTATAGCTGGTTGGCACTTTATTCAAAATGAAAAAAAAGTAACGCTATGTCCCCTGTGCGATACGCATACGCTGTGAACGGGGCATGGGGGATGTGTAGGTAGCGCTCCACATTTTCTCGACCTACGGTACGTAGTGAGGGGGGTCATCAGTCCCATGCTCGACCTCCTTTACCTTCCCAAGGTGCCCAGGAGTACCAAGGACACTCTGGTACTCAATTTGTTAGGAGGTTGAGTGTACTTCAGAGCGCCAGGCATGGGAACACTGCGAGAAAAGTCTCAAGCGTCCTGGCCGGGATTTGAATCCGGGCCGTCCGATTCGTAGTGAGGTCTTTAATTGGGTATACCTCGCACCAAGTTTAATTGAATTCTGTTTTTGCAACTAATTTGATTTTTAATATTATCATTACATGTATCTGACTTGGTTTCTTGTTCTTTTGTAGTTCCGCCCACAATTACCCCTGTAATGACACCGTCCCTTGGAGGCTTTTTAACGCCTCTGGCTGGTCCGGCAACACAGATCCCAACGGCTTCTATTCAGGTGCGTATTTTTGTCTAATGATCTCATAATATATAACAAAAGATGATAAAATAATAGTATTTAATTGTTTTACTTACCTGAGCGATGCGATGCGACAGCAGAAATGTTACTAGGAAAAATTATACGTGAATATCTGGATAAAAACTTAAGTATGATCGATTGGTTAGGAATTCTTGATAAAGATTTTTTCTCAACAGTGGAAGAGATCTCTGTCAATTATGTCTCTAACCTCTGGAAATGTGAAACTTTTTGCTGAAGAGAAATTTGAAGATACTGTCCTTTTTAGAATTGCTTACGGACTCAAAGGGCACAGTACATTCGACAATCTGTCTTTACAATCAACACTGAAACGTAACAAAAACATTAGGAAAAACCCTTATTCCAACATTCGTTACAAGTATTCTCAAAACGTTTCAGACCAGATAAAGACGCATTACACAGAAATTATTTTAAAATTACATCAAACCCAAAAGTGTGTCCTTCGTTAAAAAAGTGAGACTTGGAAACGTTCTGAAAATTCGACCAATCACGCTTCATAGCGTAATTTGAAATGTAGAGTGTATTGTAACGTTATTGTAGTTGTATCTTAATTTTAATAGAAGTACTACGTAAAACTGGTGAACGCTTACATAAAATATAGCGAGAGGAATGGTGGACGTGTAGTTTATTTAAACTTATATGCTAAAGGAGCAGAGATTTAAATACGAACATGTTAAAGACATTTTGGGAACATAGCACTGTTTTTTTGGTTTGTTTTTTCGTACTTGGGTATTTTTAAACTAAACCTAATAAGTATATATGAAACTTATTTATATACTACGCAATGTACCAAATGTGCTCTCTTACAAATTATTTTAACATGAGAATTTATACATAGAAATTTGTTCACTCCCCCAGATTGAAGACGAAGAAGCCAGAAGTTTTATGCACTGATTTTAAGTTTTTATAAACAAAGTCATGCATGTGGAACAGTATGGTCGAAGATGAAAGGTTCGTGAACGAGATCAAATACTTTCTGAAGACCGTCGACTAAACCCTTGTATTGAAGATGATGTCTATTATCACAGAAAGTAATTCATAAAATTAAGACCCACAGGACTAATACACATTCAATACAAGGTTCTTTTGCAGTTCAATATCTTAACAAAAAATCGTACCGAGTGGTCGTAGCTCAGTGGTAGAGCATTGGCCTCGCATTCAGTAAATCCTACGTTCAATCCCAGCGGCTTAACATCCTGGATTTTTTTCCAGGGTTTTGCTTTGTCGCACCAGGTAAATGCCGTGATGGTATCTTCAAATTAGGTCCTGACCTGCTTCTTTCCCATACCCTATCCCGTTCTGGTGCTTAGATGTCTAAAAGCCGTAAAATAAGTTCAATTCTAAACAAAAAATCTTATCAAATTTAGTTTGATTTTTCTCCTAACCCAGTGTCAGCAAAACCAGTGTAACATTTTAAAGAACACCCACCTGTTAATTAACTCTGCTCTGACGTAATTCTTTGATTCAAATTTTTTGAAAAAGGCAGTACGTTTTTAAGTCTGTAATTCCAGCATTGATAGCTCATCCACCCACAAATAAGCCAACAGCAGAAATTCGAAATGTAATAAAATCTGCAGAACATCAAAAATACTCAAAGAAATTTAATGCTCATCTGGAGTTCAAAGAAATGTAGAAATGCGGAGTAGGCCTACAAAGAGAAACTACAAAATCATATATGACACCCATCTTCCCCCGAGCGCGCGGATACCAAAACCCGCGATTGCTCATGCACTTTGTGTAAAATGGCGTAATATTTACATATAGCATACGCGTATCCTCCAATATATTTCAGATCATCCGTGGATTACTTATAATACTTAATGCAATATAAATACTATCTATGTAACTGATTGTTAATACTGTATTGGCTGGGGAGTAATGACAAGAAAAATATGTCCATGCTGAACACAGTCAGTCGTAACTGTCAAACAATGTTCAAACACCCATTCAACGAGAGCTGGAGAGAGACAGGATGTGTATAATGGCGGAGGCTAGAACAGGATTTGCATGCACTTTACTTCATCCGCGTAAATTCAGCGTTAGTGCTCGGCGCGCGTAAAATCCAAGCTTTGAAACTTAAAAATATTTTCAATCTGCGGTTGGTTAATTTACAAATATGAAGGGCCGACAGTATTATCAATGCTGAATTATTATTACTTATCATTTTTTAATGAGTACGGGGAGAGGAGGTTCAATGTGATTCTGTTCCGGTTTTATTATTCGATTTTGTTACAACCTTAGCAGTTATCCCAGTAATGACAAGTAAGAACTAATGAGAGATAGCCCTCATGGTTTAGTGGCAAAGATCTGCACTGGCTACCCGCCACAGGTTCGATCCCTGCGCACTCCGGCTGTCAGTTTTTCTCTAAGTTCCACCAGGTGAATGTCGGAATGGTACCCAAGTTAAGATCCTGGCCTCATCCCTTTTTTGGGAAGACTTCTTGCGAAGTGTCTTCTCTGAAACTAGTAACGAGCTTAGGTTGTACGGCTGTGGATAAAAGTATTGTCAATGTCGATAAAGAATATTTTCCCAATTCGCAGACATGTCCCTCCTGTGTGTGACATCTAGTAACATAAATTTTAATTTTAATTAATAGTTCCCATGGTATTACAAAAATATCACTGTCCGAGATAAAACCTATATAACTTGGTAGATTTTTGAACTTAGAATTTTTTTGTCGAAGAAAAATTATATTTTTGCAAAAATCCACTTCATTTAGCTACATATCAGGACAATATCTTCCTCACGTCGTGTGATTGTGTAAATGTCTGTAAGTCAACAAATTTATACGATGTTTCAACATATTTATTTTTGAAATAAGGAAAGTCATATAGACATGCGACAAAACTTTTATTCATAGCTGTACAAGCCTGTCCATCCCATTCTTAAAACTATGTGCTAACGATTAAGAAACTCTTTTTAAGGTGAATATTCATATATTGAACATCCTTGTTTATTGGTTAAAGAATTGTACAACGCTGTGTAAGTTTCAAAGAAGAAATAAATAATATTTTCTATTTTTTTTAACAGACTGCCAGCCCGAGTTTTATTCCAACGGCGACTACTGAGCTTCTAAACAAGATGAGCAGCGGAGGTTTGAGTGTGTTGTATAGGTTTACCAGGTCGCCGCACTTGTATTCCCCAAGCATGGTGTCTGTCGAGTTAACTTTTATGAATAAAGGCAGTGAGGAGATCAAAGACATTAAAGTTGGACAGAAGGTTAGTATATGCAAACTTTCAGTTTTATATTTCTTGACCAGCTGATTTGCCCGCCTGTTAGTGCGGAGTGAATAAAATATGTTGTCATTACCCCTCCCCCTCCAAGCCGATGGGGGCTGAACTTGGATTTAAATGGCATCGGGACTCTTACTATTATTTTTACATGTCATCCCTTCCCACCCCCACCCCTCTCCTATTACCTAAGATAACCGTTGTTAATGAATTGATGGTCATGCCAAATTTGACCACTTTGAGGTAGTCAACCCGTCGAATAACATTGTAGTGTTGGTTTGCCATCTTCCTTGTAATTTTTTCATTTTTGTTATCACGCCATTGGAATTCAATGGACAATTAGATGATCGATTATCTCTGAAAATAATAATTTTAGAATCAAAGTGGTATGATAACTTTGCAATTCGGTCCAGTGTCTGATCATGTGCGAAAAATCGGCCATGCACTTGTTGCTTGATGTTTACGCAAACATACTCACTTTCAATTTTACATATAGAGACTCGCTTTGCGTCGCTGGGGGATTGCACCACCAGGGTCTCCATCTGCACGCTCCCACGGGGGCTGCATCCCCCAAAAGGGAGGTTTGCCCCATTTATTGAAACCTACTCTTGGTCATACACCTTCATTCAAAATTTCGTTTCTCCATCTTCAGTGGTTTGGAAATTGGGTTTTTGGGCGGCCATTTTGGTTCCAAGTAGACGACTTTTTGAACGTTTTATTATATTGCCGTGACCTACTTGTGATGGTACACCTTCATGTAAAATTTCATTTATCTAGCTCAAACGGAGTGGAAAATGGGTGTTTGGGCGGCCATTTTAAATCCTAGATGGGGACTTTTCCAAAATGTTGTAATATTTTCCTAAACTACTCGTTATAATGCACCTTTAAGCCAAATTTCGTATCTCTAGCTCAAACGGTGTGGAAAATCGAATTTTAGGTCCCCCATTTTGGATCCAAGATGGCGTCTTCGGATACAGTGTGTAATATTGTAGTAACCTACTAGTTACTAAAATGTACTACTAGTTACTAGTGATAATGTAACCTACTAGTTACTAGTGATAATGTACCTTCATACCAAATTTCATTTCAGTAGCCCCAGCGGTTTAGGCTCTCTGTTCTATACAACAATGGGTTTGGCGCCATTTTGGATCCAAGGTAGCGACTTTTTCGAAATGTTGAATTGTTTCCTAACTACTTGTTATGATACACTTTTGTGCCAAATTTCGTATCTCTAGTTCAAACGGTGTGGAAAATGAATTTTTGTGTCCGCCATGTTTGACCCAAGATGGCGTCTTTGGATACATTTTATGTAAAAATTTCGTAACCTACTAGTGATAGTGTACCTTCGTTCCAAATTTCATTTCAGTAGCCCCAGCCGTTCAGGCTGTGTATTCTATACAACAATGGGTTTGGCGGCCATTTTGAATCCAAGATGGCGAGTTTTTCAACATTTTTTAAAAATATTTTCCTAAACTACTAGTGATCATGTACCTTCATACCAAATTTGGTGTTTCTGGCTCAAACGGTGTGGAAAATGGATTTTTAGGGTCCACCATTTTGGATTAAAAATGGCGACTTCTTAAACATTTGGTAATATTTCCCTAACTTACTAGTGATGTTGTACATCCATACAAAATTTTATTTCAATAGCCCCAACCGTCTAGGCTGAGTATTCTATACAACAATGGGGTTGGCGGCCATTTTGGATCCAAGATGGCGACTTTTTCAAGATGTCGGATGTTTTCCTTTACCTACTCATGGTCCTACACCTTCATACCAAATTTGGTGTTTCTAACTCCAGTAGTTTGGTCTGGGAATATTGATGATCAGTCAGTCAGTCCCGAGAATTTTCCTTTGTGCGTGAGGATTTCATCCTCGGTTGTTGTTTCCGAATATCATCCCAACCGGGGATAAAATCTTGATGTTTCTGTCCAAACAGGTAGTATGTTGAAACTTAGCAGCAACCACAAGTTTTAGGATCCTCCCCCTTCTTAATTTATAGCAAATTGTACATTAGAAGAAAGTACCAGCGTCGAGTATTGAGAAATTCTGGCATCGACCTATCTCTAATTTCTGTATTACTTTTACTTACATATATATCAAATCGAGTATCGAGAAATAAGTATGGGGTATCGACCCATTTCTGTGACAATATCCATGCTATTTAACAGCACATGATTTTATAGTAACTCCGCGTAGGCATATGATTTGATGACATGATTATACTTTGATGATTTGAAAGGATCTTTACGTGTCAGAGAAAAAGTGATCTTTAACTGAGACTCCTTTTTAAAAATCTTTTCAGAATCTCCCTCCAGGTATGTCAATCCATGATTTTGCTCCAATCGGCGTTCTTCCAGTTGGCGGTTGTCTTCCAGGAACCATAGGAATTGATTTTAACGATTCAACGCAGCCAGTCAGTTTCGACATCGTATCCATTGGGCGAAGCAGTAAAGTGAGTGTGAAAGCTCCGGTTGGAGAACTCATTCGAGCAGTCACGATGCCGGAGAGCCTCTTCATTACTGAACAAAGTATGTTTAAGGATCAACCTTTTTTCTTTTTTCTTTTCTAGACAGTAATTTCATAACTTGAAAAAGTGTAGGCAAATTTAGAAAAACATAGATCCCGTAATCTATCTGAGAGGGAACGAAGTTCAGGGTGAACTTGAAAGCAAGGTGATTTGTGTGATCGTGATTGCGGGACCTTAGTTTTACAGTGGGGTGGAAGCAGTTTCCCCAACTACTTTTTAAGTAGCAAATCAACATTTAACACGTTATATGATTTTAATGTTAAAAAAGGCCTGGTAGTGTGTGTAATAATAATAAAACAATCTAACCTGACTTTAACTAACCCGCCTTCGCTCGTTGATTCTTCTTGGCATTAATGTGTGTAAAAAAAGCAAGAGCTTTGTTTTTATTTACGAAAGAGGTGGTAAGAAATCGTATGTTAATAATGAATATAAGGATTTTGATATATTCCGCGAAATAAAAATAAAATAAATAAAAAACCATGACCCCGCCTGGGATAAAACACGGGTCCCCGAGATGGGAAGTTTTCGCCCTCCCAGAGAAATTACGCGTACTGTTAAATTCATAGGTGTTCAACCTCACGAGGGCGGACCTTACCCTCAAGCAGTGAGGATGGGAAAAAGTTGCAGAGTAAGGGTGAGTGAGGGCAACGTGAGAGTGAGAGCCGATCGAAGATGTAAGGTTTGACGAAAATTAATACCTTTGATATGTATTTCTCAAATCCGCCAGAAAGTGAAGAAGTCCGGTTTCTTAACTAACTGATTCACTCAAGAATATAAGCGCTGTCATATTTTATGCTATCAATATATGATTCAGTTTTATGTAAAAGAGATGCATCTTTAATAACATGTGTGTTTTTAGGTGCTCTGACAGCCCTGAAACAAAATTTTGGTGTTTGGAATTGTGAATATGTTCTTTAAGCCTGACCTGAACGTATAGGTTCGGCCTAGATAGCGACTGTTACATTCGCTCAATATTGAGTACACATCACTACTGGCTTCGTTAGGGACAAAGTATCTTTTGTTCTGGATAAAATGTTTATCCATTGTGTTTGGTGGCCCTACTGAAATAAGGCCTAGTTTATTGTTTTTGTAAAAATGTGTTTCTGTAATCTTGGGAAATATAAGTATACCATCTTATTTTTGTCCTCGCTGTTCTTATGGTGGGAGTTTGCTTATTGATGGTAGTATCGGTGTTGTACTTTGTTACACCTGGCTTTCTGGTAGTCATTGTTTTGGCCTACACGTACTGTTTGATTTTTCTCATTCTCAACGTCCAAGGAGTTGGTGCACAGATTAAAGGTTCTCAACAAGAAGTTAAACCGTACGTTATATTTAACCCTCGCAGTACCAAGATCAAAGTGTTACTTAAATGCCTAAGATGGGGTCATGTTGACCCCATAGGTATTTATAATGTTAAGGCCAGAAAACTGATCAAACGATAAAATATTGATATAATACTGGCCGTGAATATTTATTAGAAAGGGCAAAACGTAATTTCCACAATATTACGTATATTTAAATTAGCAAAAAAACTCGAATGCTAATTTACAAATTTACAGTCAGATGTACACACAACCGAACCGAACACAGCAGAAACTAACGAAATGAGGGAAGCGCCTACACTCGCTTGCATGGTGATGCCCTACCCTCAGCGCCATCTAGTGAACTACATTTAGCAGAGTGCAAAAAATTTCCTTTCTTCCTTTCGGAACGTAATGAATGATTGAAAACTTTCATTTATTCCCTGATTGCCTAGGATGGGGTCCATGAGATCCCATTCGCAATTCCTATAAATAAACAAACAAATTAAATTGTACTAAACTTACTAAGTAGACAAAATTATGAAAGAGACCTCTATAGGAGAATTCCGAGAAAATAATTTTAGCATACATTTTTAAACCCAATAAACTACAAAATGTCCAGCTGGGGTCATCTTAGTATCTGACTCCATCTTAGTACTGCGAGGGTTAACTCGTTTTGTGTGAAATGATTTGGCAAGAATATACTGTTCTCCTGTCGGGGGGTTCTGGTACACAGTTGTTTGACCTGTAAATGGTTGGATCCAGAAAATTGATCTTTCCATTCGTTTCTACTATCTTTAGTGGGCCACGGTGGTTCAGTTGGTAGAGCGCTAGGGGTCGTCGGATCGATCCCTGCTCATGCCATGTGGGCTTTGCGCTGGACAAACACCGTGTGCGTGGGTTTTCTCACCGTTTCCTCCCACTTTCTTCATTCCACCAATTCATCCTATCATCATCCATTCGACCTGAGCCAAAATAAATAAATAAAATAAATTCAATTCCACTATCTTAGTAAATTTCAGTTTGGGATGGATTTGATATAATTCATAGAATAAAATTTGTAACTGCTCATCATGTTTCAGGGTGTCCAGCGGTCTGGAAAACCTGGAGAAGCCAGGGAAAATTTATGGAAATCTCAGGGAATTTTCTTTAAATCTGATAAAGGTAGGGTATTTTAGGATTTCATGGTCTACCCAATTTGTGGATATTCCTGCCCATGGAGCGGAGCAGAGAAGGGTGTTACCCGTACTTTCAGAAATTAGTGTCCAAGTTACAAACGATCGGTCACCTCTTACTTTTAACCTTTAACCTAACCAAAAATGGTTCATACGTTGACCCTGCTATTACGTATGGAAAGTATACATTGTTTATTTTTTCTATCTTTTGCTCTTACATTGTGTCGGCGACAATCTAAAAAAAAAAAAATGTGATTTTAGTCTAGAAAACCGGGAAACGTCAGAGAACTTTGTTGTTCGCTGGACTGGACACCTATATTTATATAGAATTAATGTATCCTCGTGGATGTGGTTCCATCGTCGCTGCATTATAAATCGTTTAGTAATGTTTTACGGTCTGCAATTCTCCTTTTATTGTAACCATCCTTACGTTAATTTGTATCTGATGACGCAGATAAGTCGCACTGCGAAATCTATAATACATAATGTAATTATCTATGGGATGATATGCTGTATGCAAGGTAAGAGCATGAACTATAATACTCATATTTTTAGCTTTTATTTATCCCAAAAGCTTCTTGTTCCGTAAGGACAGTTCTAAAGCTACGACATTTTAATTTCACCAAGAGTTCGCAAGCTAAACGCTATACTTATCTCATAACTGGTTCACTCAATCTAATTGTATATTGCGATACTCATATTTAATTGTCAGTCTGATTACAGCCACTTTTTTTTTTTTTTTTCGAGCATTTTCGAATTTGCCTTTCCACAGAAGGAATTCAACATTATTAGAGAACCACCTTGGTAGCCCTAGTAGGGCTCGAGTTGAACTTTGCTGATGGACGTAAGACACGGTCCCTATCAGGGGACCTAAAAAAGATACGAAAATCATTTTTTTTTTTGTGGTTCTGTAATTTTTACTATTGCTATTATTATTATTATTGATTTTTAACCTATCATTTTTTTTTTTTTTTTTATAGCAGGCATTATTTATTAAACCAATGGTTTTAAATATTCACTCTAAAAATGTTTTGTGGCGCTAAGGAAACTACAAAAAGTTCTTGGCCTGTGTATTTCCGAATTTAGTACATTTACTATCCCTGAAAACCTTGCGTTTGTTTTCAATTTATGTGTAAATCATTTTCTTAATTAGTTTTAAAAAAAAATGAAGTACATACGATTACTTCAATTCAACGTGTAAGTGCTTTCTCACGTCCTGTGCTATGAAGTGTAAAAGTTAGACAAAATTGTACATTTACTTTTTCTTTTCCCCCTAATTTCGTTTTTCCTCGACTATTATTCAGCATGCATATTATATTTACAGATAAACTTCGAGGCATGAACGAAAACATGGCAGTAATGAAGCTTCCAGGAAATCTGTTTGATCAAAAGGCCTTTTGTCAGCGAGTGTTCGAAGCAGTTAATGTGTCCTTAGTACCAAGTATAGATCCTGATGTATATAGGTAAGTGCTGGTTGTGTAAGTTCAGTAAAATTAGTTATAATCAAGAATTGATAAAGAAGTACGAAGTGAATTAGTGTCATTTTAGTAGTCCTACCGACAGTCATTGTTGCCAGTGGACAATATTTTTTTCGGAAATTATTAATTTGAAATGTTTCCATTTCTGCTGTGACGTATGATGGATATTTTTATTCTGTGGTCAGTAAGCTTCCAAGCGAGCCAAGAATCATTACGATACGATGGTAGGGGATTTACAGGACCGTGTCAAGGAAAAGTCCAAGTATTCTTGTAAATCTTAATTCCACTGAATTCCTCAGCCTACATAAATACTGGGGCAACAGGGCAAGAATCTTCAGAGAAATAGCAGAGAACAGTAAGCGTAATAGACAGGAGACTACATAAAATTCGATTCATTTCTATTGCAATATCCCGCGTATCTTCTTAACACGTGGGCATTACGTAAACAAAGCAATCATGTTTATAGGACAAACATGTGTAGAAGTGATGTAAACAAGTAGTGACACATAAATAAAAGCAGACGACACTCTACTCCACAAGTAAACATCAGATGGAGCTAAAGTCGCCAAGAAGAAGAACGAAAACACCCCCCCCCCAAATCGCCTATAAAATGGACCAACGCAAAGCAAAAGGGATCACTCGCTCCCGGGTGGTCAGCTCCTCTCCTTCCTCCGTTCTCAGTTGGCTACGCAATTGGAACACTCCTTGGTACTCAGTTGGCTACGTAAATGGTACAAACACTTGACACTCAGTTGGCGTCATCCTGCATACTCAGTGGGCTACGCAGTTGGTATGTACTTAACCCATACCTAAAACAGGTCCGTACTCAGTTGGCTACGCAACTGGTACAACTCCCGGCACCCAGGTTGGCTACGCAACCGGTGCTATCCTTCATTCCTGGTCCCACACCGATCAGCCAGCAGAAGTCATCCTTCTATTTACACTTAATTAGTTTCCTACGGGACGGTAATTTTGTTAACGTTACTATCTTTTTTAATAAAATGGTTGAGGGCTAAAATCCACTCCCGTGTATCAATTGTCTCTACTCTAAAAAATCCAAAGGAACATTACGATATAACACCTTGTAGGCAGATCCGTCTGCCTGATCATCTGACCCGAGCTACTTGGGGGGGCCCTGAGTCGTAACAAAGCCATTCATTCATTTGGAGATAGAATGTCTGGTTCACTTTTGGAACTAGTGAGCCAGCTAATTCCCTAGAAGAGCATCTTTGGTCTGATTGCCCGTTAGACGAAGAACCGATTGAACCCCGTCTAGTCCCTAGCTACTGATAAGTGGAGGACTGATTATTATGTCTAGATTTGAGTCTTCATTGCCGCTGGTGGGATCTATTTCTGTCCGTTTGCTATGATTAGGTCGTTTCGCCCAAGGGTCAGTAAACCCAGTATTTTATAGTATTTGTGTCTGTCATCTCCGTTTATGCCTAGTGTCAACGCCCCGTTTTGCATGTCTACCTTCAGTTGCGAAATGCCCCCCAGGATATCCAACCGAGTGTTCGCCATTTCAGTGTAAGGTTATTCTCAGTTTCACAAGCCGAATGTTGGGAAGGATATCCACCTCCCGAGATCCCGGTTAAAGGGCCGGGTAGGAAAATATATTATTTTTTTTTTCAATCCACTTTTAAATGCATGGCGTAGGCGCCATGATTTTCGCACTAGGTAACGTTTTGTTTTAACCCATCCGCCCATCCTGCGTAAGTTCTATTAGTATATTTTTGTCTTTGTATGTGTATTTTGTTTAATTTGGCATTAGGAATTTTTACGATTTTTATTTTAGTTAGTATGTATGTATTCGCCTGACGGGAAAAAAGATCTCCAATTCTCACACGTTCCCGTGTTGCGCAAGACAATTATTAGATTTTTTTTTTCCTTTTGTTAAACACGTAGTCAGTTCAACACCTAGCAGGATGCCGCACGAACAACGCTGTACACTTGCGTCGAAGGTAGATTTTACGATTGTGCAAACCACATGGACAAGAAAAATATTGGAAAATCAGTTGTTTCCAATGTTTGCAAATACTGTAGGCGTACGATCGTATAAGTCTCTCTATATAAAAATGAAAGTAACGATGTTTGTCCAGGCATCACACCAAAACGCAGGGTGTTTAGCAGTCGGGAATTCGTCTGGAATTTGGGGGGGGGGGGGGGGAAAGTAGGGAATTTTCTAACAAGCTTTTCTGGTAGAAAGTTTGAAATAACTATAATCGAAGTCGAATAAGAATCGCTGAGAGTAGTCAAAGTTCCCGCAACCGTTGGATCCACCGATACGTCCCACTCGCAGTGATAGCATCAGTGCTCAAATGCGGATGGAGTGGTGGACCAGTGTTGCCAAATTAGCGACTTTGTCGTTAGATCTAGCGACTTTATAGAAACTGATAAAAGTGATGTGAAAAACTGAAATTTGCAAGTACCTCAGAATATGTTGAGAAAGACTTGGCCTATGTGAACTGAACTGAACTGTACTCGACTGATCTGAGTAACAGAGTAGAAGAAAGAGTGAATGTGTGGTGATGTTTTCCTCTATAGAAGTGGTGGTTTTATAAAATGTCACCGTAAATCTTCTGGATAAGTGTGCTAACATTGGATTGTTTAACATTTACAGATAACTTGAGTTTAAAGAGTTGGGCAAAGTTTTCATAAATAATTTAACATTTCAAAGACCAGCTGTTTTAGTGTAACTGCAAACCACGTGATTGCAATTTCTTATATTGCTACGAAGTATGTCAGTTTTGAGTATTACGAAGTAATTATGAGGTATCAGTAAATAACCATAGCCAGTCACTTCTATCCTCGTTCCATACACTAGAACTTTTTTTTTTTTAATTAGTATTTAGCTCCATATTCGTATATTTCTTTATCAGGTTGTGCTTCGGTTATTACTTCGACCCTCGACAAATATAAACTGAAGGGTAGTGTCACAGAAGCAGAGGATTTTGTGGTGTATAAACGCGGTGATGAGTCACCACGCTTTACGCAATGCTGAAAATAGTATTATTGTTTTCACCAGAATGTTTCCAGACAGTGCAATTGCTAGAGACATGAAATTGCTCAAGGACAAAGTGTCATATATAAAAGGAACCAAGAAAGTTTTGTCGCTTTTTGTGGAGGTCTGTGTTCAATTGACCCTCACACCGTGAGTTGAATACGAATGGAGATCAGGCGAAGGTCAGTTGTTGGTGTGGGTATAGCCAACATACTACCTGGTTGTGGCAGTTCAGTTACACCGTGAACGTGCGGAAGGACAGAGTGAACATGGGACCTCCACATGGGCATACTTTTATAACGTCACTCAAAATATGTGAATGCTCCTTGTAACAATATTCATAACATTCCAAAATGTGGAATAGAACACCAAACAGGGAAATGGCAAAACAGGTACCCAAGCGGGGTACAAAGGTACTGAGTATTTGCGTCAAAACAAAAATTGCATAACACCGGGAAATTACATTTTATTGTCGTAGAAAATTTCACAGAAGTCTAAATGAAAATGTAGAAGAGGCTAGTAAAAACTTAAAATATAAAATTAAGTGTAACAAAAAAATGTATACGTGGGGTATATTTGTAACATTTGGGACGTCGTAGCATAAAGGAAGTATTCGAGAGTTAAAGGTGAATCATTCCGTGTTCCTTACAATACAATGCTCAGGGAAACTGCAAAGAACGTAGAGCAAAATACCAAATAGAAGAGATGTTCAATACAGTTGTCTAAATGCCACAAAGTAAATTCAACTTCGGTGATGTTTAAAACCTAAAACTAATTTGAATTATGTTTTCGTTGCAGGTTTTCTGGTCAGACATTATCGTCGAAGTCTATCGTTCTTATAACGGCAAGAAAGGTAGAAAACGAGAAAATAAGCGTAACTGTGAATTGTGAGAAGATGGTTATTGGATCCATGCTTTTGAATGAACTCAAAGATCATATCACCAAATGATCAGTGTGCACGGGTGTGGTATTATAAATATGTGTTATCTGACAAGAAAAGCCAGATTACTACTTGGTGCTCCCATTATTTGATATTTATTTTTGTTGTTGCATTTATGGGTAAAGAATGGATTATGTCATACTTGAAGTGGCGTTGTTTCGCATCTGAATAGCTTTGTTAAGAAAAAATGTATTCTCTGACGATATAAATACATTCCTATTTATCACAATTTTAAAAAATGTTTCTTTTCATACCTGGACAGTTTGTCCGTTAAGTAGTAAGATACCAATTATTATAGGGCTTGGAGTGCGAAGAGGTTAGAAGGCTCGTATTTTCTGCGCGTGGTCATGGGTTCTGTTCCCGCCAGGTTCCATTGAACGGAGTGGTTCGGAGGCTACTTTAACAAAAAAAAAAAAAACTGTACGTCCCGTCCTTAGAAGCTCAACAGTTTATTTAGGACGTTAATGAAATTGAATCAACCAGTTATTATATTCAAACAAAGAACTGTATTGGAATTCTTCTTACACACATTCAAAATAATCTTACGCCAATTCCAAATAACGTTTATATCTGTCGTACAGCGTAGCTCAGTGGTAAAGTGTTGGAGTAGCATTTGGGAGATCGTGGGTTCAATTCCAGCGGCCGACCATTCTGACTGAGATTTCCCCAGGGTTTTTGCTCAGTCACACCAGGCAAATGCCGGGATAGCACCTTCAACTTAGCCCCTGGCCGACACCTTGCCGTCATTTTTCCCTTCCCCTTTTTCGGCCTGAGCCTCAGATGCCTAAAGGCCATAAATAAAATTAAAAAATTGTCGTACGGGTGGTAGAAGTCGTTAATCAGGAACTTCTTCAATCTCTTGGTCAGGAACATCTTATTGGATGTTCTCAGTGTCGCAGAAGTGCTCTCCTCTCAAGGCACCAGTGGAAAGAGGAAAAATGCTACGGGAGTCAAATCTAGCGAATTAACATTAGTATAAAGCAACGATATCTAACGCTAGATGTCTCTACTGTATCTTTTTCGTCGCACGATAATGCAATCCTCCTCGTGCAAGTTCAAGCCTAGAAGAGTGTTCAAACTTTTTTTGTTCTTGTAATAGCGAGTGAGATGATTAAGAATCGCTTTCCGCCAGTAAAATTCAGGTTTGATCTCCTGCCTTAATTTCTAAGGAAGTTTTGGACTTGTTGATTTTCGATGACTTGTACAAGTAGCACGTTGGTTCGTTCTGCCCGAAGTTACTCCATTTGGTAATTGTTCTGATTTGTGCTGTGAATGAAAGAAGTAAATGCACTAATGTTTGTCTCAGAATGTTTCTCATTTTCTGTTCTATTGCTTTTCGCTTTTCAGATAGTTTGTAGTGAGAATGAGCTTTTGAGTTTATGAATATAATAAACTATTCAGGATTATGATCTACGAATTCTTTGAATTTATAATGTTTTGACTAAAATTTACTTGTTGTGTTGGGATTATTTAGTGATTATTATTACAGAGTTCTTTATACGTGAAGTTAGGAGAGAAAAAATTAAATAAGTAAGAAAATCTGAATAGTTTTGACTTAATCTTAGTGTAAGGGGTCGGATGAGACTGAAGTTGAAGTTTGAATTTATACTATGGTCTCATTATGACTTTATCATATTGAAATTCACTTCAACTTCAGAGTTGAATGCTATTGATGCAAAAAAAAAAAAATAAATAAATAAAAAAAAAAATAGAGTAAGATATATCCTGATTTGATGGTTTGTTTGCTGATTAAAAATTCTATACAGAGAAGGAAAGTGTGGTGTATTTTACTTAACGTATTTAATAGTTGTTTTCAGCCTCGAGAGTATACGGTATAGGACACTGAAAGATCATTTCATTTCTTACAAATGGCTTTTGACATTGTATGAAATCTCATTGTTGCCATTCAAAGTCATTTTGGATCTCTCGTCTTCATGGAGTAAATAAGTTACTAGATTGATTCGTAGTCCTTGTACATATTGCACATTGTCCCAACATGCCCAGAGTTACTCTATATTTTATAGACCTGTTGAGATTTGTTACGAAAAATAGTATTTAAGCAGGAGATAGTCAATTAAATTCATCTTGTTAATTATTAATTCATCTTGACTTACAAGACGGTCAGAAAATCGTGTAGTACCACTGTTATAGATGATAGAATTGTAGTATAACTATGATCAACGTCGTGTTTAGAATAGATAGAGAAATATTGTCGTTCTAAAGATTTTTTATAGTGAAAGTCTTAGAAAATAAAAAAGGTTTTAAAAAGTTCATAACCATCAAGACTTCTAACCGTACCGAATTATTTTCTTGTTTGTTCATTGTTGAAACAGCTTCATTATTATGGGTTTGAATATTCACAACAGAATTAAGCGATTTCAACAAGACAAAAGAAAAGAACAAATCGGCACAGATAGAACTCGTGACAAATATAAGAAAGTAGCAAAGAATCAAGGAAATAAGAAGTGGAAGTTTAAACGTAGAACCAACAGCTAACAACTAACTTCAACAGCAATAGTCAGCAACAATCAACAACTTGATACAAGCTTAACTAAAGCTTGACAGCTTTAATTGTTGAGTAGTCGTCAAACTTCTCTGAAAATTTGAACTCTTTAGACTTAAATTTGTAGGACTTGCATTGCAATTTCGTACAACGCTAAAATATATTACACATATACGGAGGTTGTGCTGCCATCTATCGTTAGAAATCCTTGCTTTACACAAACGTTAAGGGGAATGTGCGCGAGCCAAGTTTCTCAACATACAACTTCGTGTGCCAATGTATGCGCTAAGATTAACCTGGCCGTTTCCTTACCGAAACCAAGGTGTTCAGCGAATAATTTAGTAATTATTCGCCTGTCATGGGCCACAATTTTCACGATATTTCGTCATAGTTTTATTCGTCTGTGCAGAAATAGATGCTCATACGTGTCAACCTGAAGAACTCCAGGAACTCTCCTGCTTTGAACATTGATAACCAGCGCAACAACGTGCACGGCGCAGTTATCGCCTTACTTTTTAGTTTTTTGTGTACTTTTTGGCAAGTCTTATATATTCACAGTAAAATTGTAAAACAACTCTTTTTCTCCATGACACAACTAGCACTCTCCCGTTACTTGAACATAAGGGTTCATTTTCGTGAGAGCTTGAGTTGCGTGCTTTCCTTGCGATTTGAATGAATAGCCAATTGAAACATGTATTACACTTACACGGCATTAGAACACTCGATAAAACACGTGTTTCAATTGGCTATTCATCCAAATCGCTAGCAAAGCACGCAACGCAAGCTTTCATGAAAATGAACCTTTAGCCACACGTAAACTGCTGATTTACCTGAGTCGATAGTTTCGCCTGTGATTACAACACACTCTAGTGGTTATAAGTATAAATACGTTTGTTACTTTCATTCCAGAGGCCGTCCTGTGTTAAGAAAAAGGGAACACTATGTGCTTTTAGGCTTTATTACTCCAGCAGGTCTTTCAAGATATTAAAAAAGGAGCTGAAATTTCCAAGACATACACTGGTAACAATATGGAGTGTAGGAATCATTGTACCTACCAGTAAAAGCATAAGAAAACACTGGGAATAAGAATATTTTAAGACTATGTTAATACTAGAGAAAGTCTAAGTAGTTAAAAAAAAGTGAGTAATTTTATCTGGCTACACTGTCGTTAGGGAATCTTCACATATGCCCTGCTAACAAAAACAAACTTCACATATGAAAATGTTGTCCATAGTTCATATCGAGACATCTTAAATGTTGGAACTCTCATTCTAAGAACGATTAACGAAATCAAAATAATACAAGTGATAACATATATTCCTTTAAACGTTGTGTACATTAATTATGCGCATTAGCTGATAGGTTTCGTCTTTGTAGATCTTGCAATAGTGTGGTCGTTGGAATCCATGTCGTACTGCATAGTGCTTGACATTTTCAGCATCTTAATCAGTGGTGCTTTGTCTCTTTGGAATGAATAACGTATCACTAAAGTCTTCACATAATGATGGTAACACTAACAACTTCAGAACGATTTCAATCATTTCCTTGTGCTAGTCTTTTCTTTAATGAATACCAAACCAATTTACAATTGCCAACACTTCCAGTGTCTTCAACTTCCCATATTTTCGCTCTGTATTCGGAATGAAGCTGGAGAAATTTCTTCAAAACTGAAAATAGAAGTCAAGATATTTTGCATAATATCAACAAGGAAGGAATTACCATAGACCTCATAACAGATAGACTTAGCACGCTTTCTTCCATTTCTGGCTGGGCTAAAACTAATGGGTTTTTGTTCAGAGTACGTGATTTTGAATCCATCCGCTAGGTAGCTCTGCCACAGACCTCATATTCTACTATGAGGTCTATGGCAGAGCTACCTAGCGGATGGATTCAAAATCACGTA